>JAHDVE020011886.1:0-121666 GCA_022606495.2 Halesus radiatus
GAGAATATCGAGGACAAACAAACAAACTTACATTGATTTTTATATATGTAGATATATTTGTAATTATGGCAAGCCACAAAGTAAATGGTATTTATGAATACTTAAAATGTAATGATAATTCTTAACAACGAAGAAGTTTTAGATATAGGGCGGTTCGGAAAGTAACCACCGCTTGGTTATAAATAAAAGTACATTATAGTATATTATAGGAAGGTTCGGAAAGTAACCACCACTTGGTTATAAATAAAAGTACATTATAGTATATTATAGGGCGGTTCGGAATGTAACCACCGCTTGGTTATAAATAAAAGTACTTTATAGTATATTATAGGGCGGTTCGGACAGTAACCACCGCATGGCTATAAATAAAAGTACATTATAGTATATTATAGGGCTGTTCGGAAAGTAACCACCGCTTGGTTATAAATAAAAGTACATCATAGTATATTATAGGGCGGTTCGGAATGTAACCACCGCTTGGTTATAAATAAAAGTACATTATAGTATATTATACGGCGGTTCGGAATGTAACCATCGCTTGGCTATAAGTAAAAGACCCGCATAGTTACAAATATTGTAATATTGGAATGTAGCCAAGCGGTCTCCGTGGTTGAGTGGTTACGATCCTTGGCTACGATCCGGAGGTCGCGGATTCAAATCCCGGCGTGCGCAATTTAATTTTATTTGATTAAATTGTGTTATTTCACAATTTATTCATTAAAAATAATATGCAGTATATTTGCGGCACGTTCCAGAGTGGTAGATACTGTCGGTATCGCCTTGGTGTAAGACCACCTTTCAGAATCGAAACGTTGCTTGAAATGGCTTTAGCCGTATTTGGTGACCAGATCTGAATAGCCAGGAACTTCCCTACCTTCCTCTTCCCCATCTCTTTCCCTCCTCAATACCTCCAGCCTCACAACATACCCTAATTGAGGATGCCATAGTCTCACTGACTGTAGACGGTTGGGAGCAGTTGGGACTCTTGTGCAGTATCACATTTTAAGATCTTCTAGCCAAATGGTGGTTACTTTCCGAACCGCCCTCCTACATCAAAACACGGAAAAATATTTGCTTGTAATGAATATGGTTATACTTACAGTTAAATATTTAGGTATACTGATTGATAAAAATCTATACTGGAATGATCAAGTCAATGAAGTGAGTGGTAAGATGTTTAGCAGCTTGCACTCTCACTTGGGAGACTTAAGAACGTCTTACCTACAAATGTCTAAGTAACACACAAACTATGTTATTACCTATTTTTGATTACGCCGATATGAGCTATTTGAACATAAATTGTGGTCTTATGAACAAAATAGAGGGACTAAAAAATACATGTATGGTTTCCCATCAAAACATGATTCAAAATACACACACTTTCCCTTCTCTACAACATTCTGAGCACTAATTATTTGGAGATTTTTTTTTAAATCTGAAAGTGGGCTCTCTCTTAATCCAAGTGATGAGAGAACCCTTGCGGTTCGCATCCACCAACCTACATCATTCTCGTATTAATTTTCTGTATTAGCATCATGCCTCTGGAACGAATTGCCCTCTGACGTAAGGAATGCTCACCTCATTGAAGACTAACATGAAGAGTTTATTTTCTCATTTCCACCAGTGTATTAATGATTATTTCCCATATTTTTTTATTTCCATCCCTTTCATTCCCCCCCTTTTCCGTTTCCTACCAGAGACATTAATTTTAAAAGACTGATGATTTAATGTACAAACAAATTTGTTAACTGTTTTTCACACACTACGTGAAAAAACTCACAATCTGTGGAGGAACGCCGCAATAATTATTATTTTACCTTGTTCATTTTCCCACTAATGGGTTGGTTGGTAGAAATTGCCAATAGGCAATAAATACGCACGTGAAAAATATCCATTATGTATTTTTTATAAATAGTAAATAAATACTGTTTTAACTATCACGCACATTCATGGTTCGCCAAGCATTATAAAAGAAACACTATTCTATATTTAATTATCACCCACACCCACAGTGTAGATGCATTATAAAATATATACCGTTCTTTATTTAATTATCACGCACATCCATGGTGTGGATGCATTATAAAAAAAATGTACTGTTCTATATTAAATTATCACGCACATCCATGGTGTGGATGCATTATAAAAGATATACTGTTCTACATTTCATTATCACGCACATCCATGGTGTGGATGCATTATAAAAGATATACTGTTCTATATTTAATTATCACGCACATCCATGGTGTGGATGCATTATAAAAGAAAAATTATTATATATTTAACTCTCACTCATATCCATGGTCCGCAATGCATTATAAAATATTGGGCCATACAGTTTTTTGTCGTTTTTAATTTATAAAACTTCCCAAGCCTTAAACTCATCCAATGCATTAGCCTAGGTCAGTGGTCGGCAACCTTTTGAGTCGGAAGAGTACAAAATTACAATTTACAAAATTTAAAAGTTTTTAAAGAGCGACAATTTTTTTTCTTGCCAACAATAAATAGCATTGCGTATAAAGAGCCGCAGCTTCACATCCAAAGAGGCGCATGTGGCTCGCGAGCCGCAGGTTGCCGACCCCTGGCCTAGGTATATCTTTTATAGCAGTTACTATTAACCGCATATTTAGATAGTTCTCACATATTGTAATTATAAGACAGATAAGAAGTTAGGTCCCTGAAGTGTTCGAATATCTTATTCAATCAAAACATGTATCAAAGTTTATTACATCTCCAAGTTGGCGATGTCAAAGGCCACCAGATTCAATCAAGAAACCCAAATCAAGCATCTGCGTCTTGTAAAACTTGTTTGTAACTTGTAACAATACACGGAAACTTAGATCGTTGGGTATTAGTTATAAGCGAGTCCCAAATATGAGGGATTTCTCGGAATACTAACTTATTAAGGAATATTTGCACGAAACTATTGGTGACGAACTCTACCAACGAACCGAGTCCTTTAAACTCATATTAAACATAATATCTGCACTGTATTATATTGTTTCACCTGCCTGGAGTTAATTATTAATCTCTCTATCTTCTTCATCTTCTTCTTAAAGAAGAATGTCTGGGACGGGGGGTGTGTGTTTGTTTTGTGTACAAATCTACCGGTTTATTTCGAGCTTGGTGAAATTTTGCACACTTGATCTTCGAAACAAGAGGAAGGTCACTGTCTACATGAAATTTCTAAAACCACCCCCAGCCCAAGAGGAAAGAACATGCCCCTTAAAGTAGAATGTTGGTATTTCTTATTGAAATTTTGCCCATTTGAAGTTCAAAATAAGGGGAAATTTATTGGGTAGGGGTAGGGGTAGGGGTAGGGTCAATACATCATCATTTTTTTACTTCAAGCCGTACATGATTCCAGGCAACGCCGGGTACTTCGGCTAGTATAGATATAAAGAAGAGTGTCTGTGGGTGGGTTTTTGTTTTTGTAAAAATCTACAGGTTTATTCCGAGCTTGTTGAAAATTTTGCACACTTGACCTACGAAACAAGAAGAAGGTCAATCTGTACATGAAATATCGAAAAATCACCCCCTTTACCCCCATTAATGCAGTATTTTGGTACTTCGTGATGAAATTTTGCTCTCTCGACGTTCAAAATAAGAGGAAAATTACTGGGTAGGAGTAACACATCACAACCTTAAAACTTTACTCCAAACTATTCATAACTCCGGATAATGCCGGGTACTCCAGCTAGTATATTGTATTTGTACACGAAACTGTGAGGTTTAATGTGGAATTAAAAGTAAGGAAAGAATAAACTTAAATTCGTAGATATAGAAGGTATCATAGAAAACATATTGGACAATTCTGCCGTCGTATGTAAAAACACAGTATTTTTCTTGAATCCTTGAGTGTTTTTACCACGGCAGAATTGTTAAGGTAACGTTCTGACTATCCTACTAGGAAGATTTCCTGTTCTAGGACAGCTAAAATTAATCAAAATTACTTAAAAATCAGCAGATAAATGGATATTTAAAAACGTATATAGCTTATAGTAAAAAGAAAAACGCTCCCAGGGTAAGAAAATTGATGAATATTTTTTTTTATTAAAAAAAATAAATTATTGTTTATTACTTTCAAAGCAAATAAAGAGAATTGGCTACGCCAATGAAGAGAACTGGCTCTTGCGTTTGGTGTAGGAGAAACCTTAGAGTAATGATATACCGTTACTCTAAGGGTCACCCTTGGTCAAAAACTGGCTTCAATATCTCGCAAAGTGAGGTCTCTACATGTGGATACTCTAAAGCAGTGCTCCGCAACCGGTGTGCCGTGGCACACTGGTGTGCCGTGAGCCGAATACAGGTGTGCCGCGGTCAAATGCAATGTACGAAAATTTATTGTAAAATTCAATTTAATACCTATATATTTTAGCTTTTGGTGTGCCGCGGAATTCTAGGAAGAATTTTCGTGTGCCGTAGATGAGAAAAGGTTGCGGAGCACTGCTCTAAAGGAGAAACATAAGAAATAATAAGAAAACAGTTAGGGCTATATAAGTAATGAATATTAAGTACAAGATATTAGGTAGCATTAATATATATAAATATGACTTAAACTTCAAATATATATATTTTTTATTTAATTTTCTTTTTAATTATTTTTATTTTTAATATTAATTCCGCACAGAGTCCCAACTGCTCCCAACCGTCTGGATCTAGTGAGACTATGGCATCCCCAATTGTGGAAAGTTGTGAGGCTGAAGGTATTGGGGAGGGGAAGGAGAAGGGGAAGAGGAAGGTGGGGAAATACCTGGCTATTCAGATCTGGTCACCGAATACGGCTAAAAGCCATTTAAAGCAACGTTTCAATTCTGAATGGTGGTCTTTCGACAGGTCGATTCCGAGGGTATCTTCCACTCTGGAACGTACGCAAATATACTACATATTATTTTTAAATTATTTAATTGTGAAACAGCACAAACTAATTAAATAAAATTTACTTGCGCACGCCGGGATATGGACCCGCGACAGAAATTTTTTTAGATGACTATTAAAAAAAATTATCCCTTTGTAAATATAACATCTTCTTTTTTTTTAAAGTAAAATAATACATTTATTTAATTTATAATCTACAGTAAATTGTTACAATAACAGACATCAAATCGCATTATGATGCTAAAAAGATTAAGATATAGATATGTTTTGAAATAATGGAATTTCGTTTTTAAATAAGGATTTTAGTTTATTTTTTAATAATAGTGAAAACTTCTTCAGGAGGATATGCAATGATAGAGGACTTACCATAGATAACAGAATATTTAATCTAAGGCGCCTTGGTGAGAACACGACGCTTTGGAGTGCTTGACCAACTAACCGATTAAATCGGCTTTTTAGTTTAAGCTGGTTTAAATGGCCTTGAAATTTACAGTAGTTAATAGTAGGAATTTTGAGGTAAGTTTGTGATCAACAGGTTTGATCATAAATCCTCAGATGGCGATGATGATTCCCGGAAATATTCATTTAACCTAATGTGGATAGGATTCCCCTAATTTAGGGATATAACTCGGAAAATAATTTGTTAAACTTTTGTATTTTTTCCTTCTCACTTTACTCCTAGAGCGACAACTTGCGTGTCAAAAGTTGGTATTATAGCAGAGTATATATGAGACGATTATTAATTATTAGTTGTCTTATAACCATTTATTAAAAAAAAAATTAAACAACAAACCAACCACAGTTCGAAAATGGCCTTGAAGGCTGAAACAGCTGTCAAAATAATAAAAAATAAAACTAAATTTCTTGCAGAACTTAATAATTATGTTAAATTTGATATGAGACGATGTATGAATGAATGCCAATGAAGAAAGAGATATGTGTCAATAAAGAATTAGCTCTATTCTCTGCTTATAACTGCGCAAAAACGATGTGATATTTAGTACCTAAGTAAGTAAGTACTTATTTCGTTATTGAGAAATTATGTTTTTTGTTTTCATAAATAAATAAAATAATAATTTTTATTTTTTATTTTTTTTTTTATTGTATAATATTAATTATATACAGTGGGAACTTATACCCGCTAAGCCCACTGCAAGTAGCTTGTCAGCAGGAGTTTATTTCAACAATATAATATAATACAACAATAAATTACAATCATCATACAAATGTAGGGCAAAAATTATTATATTTAGGCGCATGCATCTTGTCCTGTACATAAGTTGAGAAAAAAAAAACTTAAAGAGAAAAAAATAATGGTAAAAGCATTACAGATTTGTTATTGAGATGCTAGAGTCCAATCTTATAACACCGATTTAGATAATATTATAAAAATGTCAATATCATAAAAAATATCAAAATTATAAAAGTACCAATATTATAAAAGTATCATTATTATAAAAATATCAATATTATAAAAACATCAATACTTTTAAAAATATCAACATTATAAAAACATTCATATTACAAAAATATAACTATTACGTAAATATCAGAAATATCAAAGCATCTGTAAGTATTAAATAGATTAAAAAATAAAAATTTAAAAGATATATACATAAAACAGCAGTACAGGTTGGTTACAATGAGGATAGACTTAAATATGTAACACCGTAACAGTAAGTACACCAGATATCTAGGAGCTATACAACCATGGAGACCGTCATATTTGTTACCATCAATACACAAGGTTACTTTCCAAAAGCCAACACTTTAACATCAGTGAGAATTTCATCATAGGACAATTGTTTTTAAATTCGTACGGCAATTTGTTAAATATAAATGGTACAATGTATTCAAGGGTTCGTTGACCATATTTATTTTGAAATATTGGCACTATCATTCCTATATTTTGTGTGAAACGTGTATTGTGTACATGATCCACCACTGCCTTATACGGACTTTCAGATATATGTTGCAGTAGAATTTTATGCCACAAAATACCACGAACAGGTAATACATTAATTGATTTGTACATGATATCAATGTCTCGCCTTTGGTTAAAAACTGTTTTACTTACTAACAATTTTACCATGGCGTTTTGAATCAGCTGTAAATGTTTTATGTTGGTCTTACAGGAGTGTCCCCAAGAAGTTATACCATACCTTATAGTCGATTCTGCTAGAGACAAATAAATTAGTTTCATAGTTTTTATAGGCACGTATAATTTTATCTTGTGGAGTCTTCCTACAATGGCTCGAAGTCGCTTACAGAGGTTGGAAATTTGTACGTCCCATTTCATATTACCATCCACCGTAACACCTAGATACACGTACTGGTTGACTAATTCGATACTTGTACACGCGCAGGGCTGTTTGGTATTATTGTGAATGCAATTAAATGAATGGGATATGATTACAGGTGCCTCTCTGTACCTTGCATGCGGGGATCTTATATGCATCAATTTCGTTTTTTTCGCATTGATTATTAGACCATAGTCATGTGACCATTTTAATAAAGAAATAAAGTCTACCTGTAACAATTTTATTGCAGTATCCAAATTTTCATGGGATATTATAAGTGCTGTATCATCAGCATATACATAATGTTTAACAAACGAGAATATTTTGTTCATAAGTGATACAAAGATAATATAGAGCGTTGGACCTAAAATTGACCCTTGTGGAACTCCTGTTTTGACATTTCTTCTTTTACTAAATTTGTCTGATATTTTTACCTGGATTTGGCGGTTGGTTAGGAAGTTTTTGAATAGTTTGAGAAAGTTTCCTCTTACCCCTATTGCCTCCAAAATATTTAACAATTTCATCGGGTCTATAGTATCAAATGCCTTTGAATTGTCTATAAACAGTACCAAAACATGTCTTTTATTATTCAGTTCATTATTTATATAGTTAGAGAAATCCTGAAGTAACATTTCAGTACTTTTTTTTTTTTGAAAACCAAATTGATTAGGATCTATTAAAGAAAAGCACTCCAAGTATTTGGTTAGTTTTAAAGATATGTATTTTTCAAGAATCTTTTCTAGAGCGGGTAATATACTAATCGGTCTATAGTTTTCTATATCAGTATGTTTCCCATTTTTGTAAATAGGTCTGATAATACTACATTTGAGTTCATCTGGTATCACAGCTTGTGTTAAAATTGTGTTGATCAGATGGGTTAATATAGGACCCAAAATATCTATGTGTCTTTTTATGTCAAACATTCGGATATTATCTATGCCAGGGGACTTTGAATTTTGAGAAGTTTGACTATACTCAGTATGTCTGCGAGTGATGCTCGTGGTATATACAAACTTTGCGGTGACTCTATCGGGACAATATTTGACGCCTTAAAATCACATTTATGAACCATTGAGGCTATGTTATCTGAAAAATAATTAACAAATTGGTTTGTAACATTTTCCGCAGATTGATTTTTAACATAAACCTACTAATTACATCGTCACAGTTACTCTTTGTCCTACGTCCTAGAATTTTATTTATTTCATCCCATGTTTTTTGATATCTGAAAAATTATTCTTAAATTTATCATTGAAAAAGGTTGTTTTACTTTTTATTATTAATTTAGTAACAAAATTACGAAAAGATTTGTATTGTTTTTCATAAATTGCATTTGTTGGGGAGCTTTTCCACCGCTTAAATAAAGAATCTCGTTTTTTAACGTGTGATAGAATATCTTCTGTCATCCATTCTTTTATAATCCAAGGTCTTGCATTGGGTTTTACATCTATAAATATTTTACTATTTTCATATACTTCGTTAAACTTGCTTTTTATTTGACTATATAAATTATTGCAATCATTTGTCTGAAGCAAAGCATTCCAGTTATAATTTCTAATTGAAAAATCTATTCGTTTTTGAGATAAAATTGAGACTTTCCGCCCTTTATTTGTAGGCCGTTTATTAGTTTTATAGTACGGAATGTTCACAGCTGTTGCAAAGTGGTCTGCAATGATGAAGTCACAAACACATGCGTAGAGTATGTCAGTTTCTTTGTGTTTGCTATTATATCTAACAAAAATATGATCCAAACATGTTCGTGTCATTTTACTATTTGCTATAGCTTCCCTTGTAACGTCGTTTATACATTTTGTAAAATAGTTATTTGAAAGAGCATTTTCATAGTGAATAATCACAGGATCTATATAATTTAACAAATCAATATTTATGTCACCAAATATTAGCATATTTTCATTAGGGTTTGAACATTTTGTTAATATTGATGAAAGTTCATTGATAAATGATTGTTTACTAAGATTTGGTGGTCTATATATTGCTAGTACATTGAGTATAGAATTATTTGGTAATGTTATTATACAGGAAATATTCTCGAACAACTTTGTTTCAAGTAAATTTTGGGTGAAAGGTAAAGTATCCCGAATATACAAGGTTATACCCCCTCCAGATTTGGATGTGCGACAGTAACTAATGCTACTGTAACTGGGAATTTCGAAAAGACAAGTATGTTCCCTTTTTATTGAAGTTTCACATAGCATTAGGATATCTATATTATTCCAACAATTTTGGAGGTTAGCATGTAAAACATCCCAGTATTTAGATATGGATCGAATGTTTAGTTGAACGCAAGTAAAATTACCTATATTATGGCCAATTTTATGTTCTTCCGTCCACTGTTTCAAGTCATTAGTCCTCGTGTAGATAACATCACCGTCGTCATCAATGTATTTATACGCCATAATCGATGGTGGCAAAGTCCTTGGAAAGAGCAGCCTTATAAGCTGGGCAGGTGTCCTTGTCTCCAGTCGAATGTCCAGCGGGCTTGCCAAACCTGGTACAGGTGGCACATACTGGCTTGGCGGCAGCTTTTGGGCAATCTGTCCTGGCATGACCTTCACCTGCACAATGTCCACATCTTTGCTGGTCCTTGCAGAACTTGAAGGAATGTCCGATCATTTGGCACTTGGAACACACTGTAAGCCCAATAAAGTCACGAACGCGGCACACATTCCAGTCAACAAAGACCTTTCCTTGCTTCACCAGCACGTGACGTAGATGGGCAGGCACCTCGTAGACCCGGTGGCATGTCGATCCTGTCCGAGCACCAGCTAGATGACTTAGCTTGCACGTTTTCACTGTGGGTTCTAAGTCTGCGTTTTCCTGGATTCCCGTTAAGGCACTCCTGAGAAAACACTCATCTGTAAGGTCCCGAGGAACATTAAAAAAGATCACTCGTGGATGTCGTTTAGTGGGTAGTCGGGCACTTAGAGTAGCCGAGTTTGCTAGACATGGGGTTTTGAGTATTTTTTCCCGGTCTTCCCGAGTAGCGGTTTGGATAACTATGCCTTTGTTACGGATGTTCCTTATACCCGTAACGCGGATTCCATGCTCAGATGGTCGTAAGACGTCCTTCAGGAGCTGCTTCGTTTCGTCGCTATCCTTAGCCGAAGCCAGTTTCGGAAAGATGCATATAGCAGGCTTAGGGGTCCCAACACTAAGTCCTGTACGGGTGATTGGAGGTCTTGGCGTATTCTGAGGACCATTTTTGACCATGTCGGCAAACGATAGGCTTGCCTCCGTGGCATCAGCCACTCGACGCATCACTGGTCCCAGATCAGACTCTAGCTGCTGAATTTTGTCCAACAACTGCTTAATATGATTGTCTGCCATCGTTTTTTCGGCCTGAAAGACCTTGATGTTTGCAAGGGCTGAGTTTAGATCTCCTCTGAGTTCTTCCTTTTCAAGCAACAGCTGGGCCACTGATCCTAGAACACTCGTTACATTTCGGGACACCTTGAGCTGTTGTTCTTTTGATACCTTTGACGGTTTTTCCGCCAATGTATCCTGTAAGGCCTTCAGGAAAAATTGTGTCCCAGAGAGTATTTTTTGTCCTGATGGATTACCGCGATTAGGGTCAATATCCATCTCTGTCTCCTGGGCATCAGAATCTGATTCGTCCGAGTGAGAGGTATAGGGAGAAGCAATAGTGGGGCTGTCATTGTTTCGTGAATTCTTTTTTTTCCCCATATTCACATGAAAGTGAAAACTTTTTTTTTGTTCGTAATCCGAGAATTTATTTGTAAACAGGTGGTTTCACAATTTCACAGAAAATAAGCGGTGATTGGTTAAAGAGAGATCACTACACCAGTAGGAGCACTGAAAAGTGAGCTCATAAACAAGGTAGCCAATCAGCGCCCTCTACCTCTGCAAACACTTCTTCACTGTCTGATAATTAAATAAAACGAAAAGTTTATTAAGACAAAAAACAGTTCAGAAATGCGAAAAAAACACGAGAGAGTAACACCACAGATCAAATCGCGGTCGATTTTTACAGCAATAATATTCTTTCTCACGGCTGATAAGTTAAAACAATGAATCTTTCAATTATAATCGATAGCTTGACAGAGCGTCACGAGTACGTAGTATTGTTGTTTAACATTCTGATTAACTTTGTGTTGAAATGTATTTCTGTAACTTTGTTACTGTACACGTGTATTGCAAATAAACGCAGTCTATTATACACACCAAAAATGGTATTCCCTATTATTTTTCCTATTGGATTATATTAGGGGGGAGGAGATGAGAAAGAGAAATGTTGAAAAATGAAAGGCTATTCAAATTTCTTCTCTAAAAATTGCTAAAGTCAATTCAAGCAACGTTTTGATTTAGGGTTATGATCTTTCACCCGGAAGATTCTGAGAGTATCTACAACGATTACATATTTATTTATTTTTATTTATTAACGGATTAATGTCCAATTACACAAAATACATGAAATGAAATAATCAAGAACTACAGAAAAATAACAGCATATAGGCGTCGTGAGTTCAATTCCTCGGCTGGCTAAGTCGTCCATCATGATACAAGCAACATCTTCCGCTTACTATGATGGTAGTAGGAGATTTTCAAATATTGTCAGGTTACTCGTAAGAGAGCAAAAATATACATTTTATAGAACATTCAAGTCAAAGCCTGAACAAAGTTTTAGTAGAGTCCATGATTTTAGACACTTTAAATGATAATCTTAGAGTTCTAATTTCGTAAAGCCCGACAAAAATCAATTAGACTGGTACCAAAAATTTCATGGCCCTGACTTGAGTTAAAAAAGTATCAACATTCTGGACAGTGGATTATGGTACCCATAATTAGTAGGGTGTTTATTGAGGAAAAGCAATTAATTGTTTGTTAGTCTAGTACTAGGAATGTTGAACTGAACGTGTCACAACAAGAGTCAATAATACAATTAATTATATTAAAAATCCAAATAATATCAAAGCCTTCTCTACGCTTTTCTAATGTTGAAATGTTTATAGTTTTCTCAATTTCAACACGGGAGTAATCTCTTCTGTCTCGCCCTTACACAGGTTACATCAGGGGTTACCCAGTGGCAGAACAATAGTGTTGTTTTCAACACATCCTTAGGCAGTTTTCCGTCAGTGAAAACTATACATGAAGCCAACTAAAACATTTCCCGCCAGTTTTTACCACGTCTGGCGTCCGTTTTGAGAATCAAACCATGCCCCCCATTTGAATGAATACCTGCTTTTACTGAAAAATACCACCCCGAAGGGGTTTATTATTCTGAAAAGGAGAATAAAATAAATAAGATAGATGTAGAAGAAGTCAACATCCTTTATGCAGCGTACAGTGCACCGTAGTACGTGCCAACTGGTTTATTTCACATAGCTTGTAAATATATTATCTTTCAGAAGTCCAGAAACTATGAAGTTTCAGTCCTCATAAACGCGTTCACTACCTTCAATTTGACTTAATCCGTGTTTGGTCAAGGTTAATTAATTATGAAGCAGCTGATCACTTACGAATGTTTTTGATATTGTAAGGTAATTTATTGTATTTTTGTTAATTATCGACAAAAAATTATATTTTCGCGCCGCCATGAAACGGGTTCCTATTTAAATCTATTTCATCTTATTATATGTACGACTAACTACCATTCTCTAGAAACGCGTAGATACTGTGCTTTATTAGAATACAATTTTTATTTATTTTAATCAACGTCCTTGTATCAAACAGTGAGATTCTGGCTCAAATCAACCCATTTGTGTCGGTGTACCACGCTTGGGGAAGTCGCCACAACTTGTTGTATTGTCGAGCGAGTTGTTCAAATTTGTACCTGAATTCCCCCGAGGGGAGAGCGACTCGCTGTCTGAATATGGTGGAAGACAAATTCGACATATTCTTTGAAACCTACAGTGAATTTAGTTTAAGTTTCATGGCACTATATACTAAATGTACCAACGGTACTCTTATAACTAATTAGGTAATTTTGTAATATAACCTGTAATGTTACAATAATATAATAAAATAAATTCTACATTTCAATCGAATTTATTCTAGCAAAGTAAAAAACGAATGTGTTGTTCATGTGATACCAAACATGAGTCTCAAGTACCCCGAGACTATGGAACTATGGAATCCGTCTGAAGTTTGTTGTGAAACTAAAGGAAATGTTAGAGGGTAATAAGAAAGGAAAAAGATAGGTAGAGAAGTACCTATTCTTTCAAATCTGTTCAAGAGTTCAGTGGAAGAGAAATAAGACAGTTTGGAGCTATCTAGTCATTAGTTCTGGTCTTTATATAAATAAAAAGCTATTTCATTTCAGCGTTCATTTGCAACAATTCGATTCCTAATGGTCTGATTATTCTGATGGTCTCTCCCCACTGTATGTATGAGTATATTTTATACATCTACGGAATCTTTTTTTATAGATAGTTCATCAAATTTACTCCCAACGCCTCATGGTGGAAGTATCTATTTTTTTAAATATACAATAGATGCAAATGTCGATCTTTGCTTATGGGGCGTGGCATACAATTAATTTAATGTAATTTTTTTATTTAAAAAGCTTATAAACCTCTTATAAAACTTTTTATGTGTTTTCTGTTTAATTCATAGAAATTAATTAATTTTTAATTTTTAAATTTTTTATTTAATTTAAATCAAATTTAAAAATGTTATTATTAAGTTTCTCAAGTATTTTAGTTTTTAAGTTAATTAAAAATTTAATTATTAATACATCCTAATCAACATGATTCTAAACCTAATGAGGAAAGCATCGCTTTCGAAACACGTTGATATGTATGTATTAATAAAGTGGTGATTAAAAAGTAATTTTTAATTAATTTATTAATAATGACCCCACAAAGTGAATACGAATCTTTTGATGAAATTAATTTTGTTTTTATTATTGTCACAGCTGTGTTGGAGTTCAAGGCCATATTCAAACTGAAAATGGCCTTTAACGCCGGAACAAAAAACGCCGAAACAGCTGTCACAATAATAAAAACTGAAATACTTGCAGAAATTAATAATAACATTATTAAATTTGTTATACAATAAATAAAAATTTTAATGAACTAATATAATATTAAGAAATCTAAAATGAAATTTTAAATAGAAAATTAAATAATAACGGTGAAATATAGCACGTAGAATTCCAGAATTCGAGTCCTTTCATATTTCATTTAAGATTTGCTAATATTTTCTTCAACGATTAATATAATATTAATAAATGAATCAAAAAATTACTTTGTATTCACCACTTTATTAATATACACAGATATCAACATGTTTCGTAAGTGATGCTTTGTTCATCAGGAATATATAGAATACTATATAATATTATTTATTTATGTAAATCTAAATGTTAATACATGACATTAAGAATTTATCGCTTCACAAAAGAAAACGTCCTCTTATTAGCTGGTCAATTAACCATTTATTTGATTGAATTAACTTTTCTGGTACCAATCATCACTTATTTTACCGTCAAAATCGATATCATAGGTAAATTACGTCGGTGTTCAACTTTCAAATTAAAAAACAACTGATTAATCAAGGTCTTATAAAGGAAGTTAATCACTATGAACTCATTTTATGAAAAAAATGAGGCAAGTGGTCAGCGGTTGATACCTTATTGATTTTTTTCCTCTATCTAATAAAAAGTATTAAGATTCTCTGTCTTGGAAAGTTCGCAATCATAAATTCCGACCGATCGTTTCTCGGGGAAATTGAACCGAATTATATAATTTAAATTATCTCTTATACAGCGTCTGAATTCTTCGCATTTCTTATAAATGTAATACAAAATTTAACGCTGATCGTTTCCGGAGAGCTGCCAGAGAGAACCTTTCTGTGAATGATTTAAATTATTAGAAAATTAAATTAACATTATTCTCTACAAGTCATCGACTTAATTTGGAGCTCTCACTCACATAACTGTAACCGTTCGGTGTACAGAAAGCATGATTTTATGTTTCATATTTTGATTTGTATTCTGCTAGACTTACAAAATTTTATTTGTGCCTCAATTTAAAATAGTATTTTTTTAAAAGGAAGGCAAATATTCCCTGGTTACGAATAACCTGGAAAATCTCATACTACCATCACAGTGAGCAAAAGATGTTGCTTGTGTCGTAATGGAGGACTTAGCCAGCCGAGGAATTGAACTTACGGCGTCTGAGTGAGACCCAGACGCGATGCCAATTCAGTCAATGACATTTATTTTAATAAACAATGTATAGAAAAGATACCTTATTTTTCTAAGAATCTAAACCAGGTAGTTTAAAATTTACCTTCACCTACATTATCTATTATATTTTCATGCGATTACCGCACAAGTGTCCCAACCGTCTGAAGCCAATGGGACTATTGCATTCGCATTTGAGGTACGGTTGTGAGGCTGGAGGGAGTGGGGAAGGAAAGGAAATGGGGGAGATGAAGGATAGAAAACACCTGGCTATTCACATCTTGTCACCAAACACGGTTAACGCCATTCCAAGCAACATTTATAATCTGAAGGATGGTCTTTCACCCGGACGATACTGAGAATGGCTCCGTAAATACATGTAAAAAATATATTGGTTTCTGAGGAATCAATTGTATAGCTATTATCGTATTTTTGATAAAAAAAAATTTTTCTGCTGCTAATAGCGAACTAACCACGAATCGTGAGAGATTAATTTATGCCACTTTCTTCAATTAATTGTCCTCTATTTCACAAACAACATTTTTTGTAATTACCAAGTGTTCATCTTCTCCACAGACAGCCAGGTTTTTGTCGCGGATCACTCTTCCACAACTAAACTTCACAGCAAAAGTTTATTAACGACAAACGTTGAAATAAAATAAACCAGGCTAATCCTCCCCTAGGATCCCTCGCCTCTAATTCTCAATTGGTCTTTTCTGATGTCCAAACACGATCGTTTCCATTGTAATACCATTCTGCTTACGATGGTTCCATGCCATTTGTTATCAAAAATCCCGCAACCAGTTTCTCTAGGTCAGTCCAAACGTTTTTCATGAAGCTCTGCTTTGGTCAGCCTATAGATGGCTTGGCTTCATATACCTCCTTTGGCTCTATTCTAAGCATGCTCGAATGATATGATCACCCTTGCAAATCAATTTAATTTACTGTCACGCTTCTGGTTACAAGATATTGACGGATCTTTAAAGGAACCTTATTAATGTATTGTTCTTATCTAGGTGTCGCACATTTTATGAGATGAATTTGAGTAATGTTGTCTTTATTCAAAGTTACACGGATTTTTTTGTTGGTGCATTGTTGCTAACTAAATCCATCGTTTGTACGAGATTCGGGGCTTTCGAGGCTACCGGTTTGTTTTGGAGACCTTGAATTTAGGTAAATTCATAATTTATGTACTTATTTAACCTTTTGAATTATTATATGCAGATCGTTGATAGTTTCTGCATATAGTTTGATGTGGTCTGAATATGTTCTATAACCATTAACTACAAATTTAACAGTTTCGTCACTCACGGTAATTGATTCGTTGATCAATATATTGACCCCGTTTCAAACCACAAAGTGAAAATTTTAATAAAATTAATTGTATTATTTAAAAATAACTATTACTTCATTGAAGTAGTCTGCTATCCTAACACCAACTTTTACTAGTTTTTTTTAAATATTTTTTTAACTACTTGACGAGTAGATTAAATATTTGGATTTCTAAAACCCAACATTTTTAGAAATCCAAACATCAGTCTAAAATGTCTTTTATGTAGCTTGGTTGATAATATTTAAGATTCACTCTGAGCTAGATCATAAGTACCCAGACCTTGGTTCAATTCTTGGACCTCTTTGAAGTCAAATTGAATTTATGATACTTGAAAACAACCCAAGGAGACCCTTTTCCGCAGATGGCGGATGACTAATAATTCTTTGTATAGCAGAAAAAGTTTAATTGCCTAAAGAAGTTGTTAGTTTATCGCGTTTCCTGGAAAGTTAAGACCTTAATTGAATAAACTAGTAAAAATTAAGTTGTTTTTTTGATTATCGTGGACTTCGCTTTATATCTGAAAAAATTATTGTATTTTTATGGTTTGGAATCAATTAAGCAATCATTTTATTAACGCCATTAGCAATAATAGCGAAGCTAGCCGGTTAGTACCTGCCCTAAGTCACTAACAGAATTTTTTTAAACATGCATAGTCCACGACATTGTAAATATTTGTAATTGTAAATAATCATTATCGAAAATTTAAGTTAATCGGGGTAGATTTTTTTTTTTGCTTTTCTGTCTTTTTTAAAATCTGTTCTACAATCCTAAATTCGAAAGTATATTTCACATAAATACCAATTCTTTTTTTGCCAATAACCTTCTAATAAATATAATATCAATGACAAATAATATTTAAACAGTAACTTCAATATCATGCAATGTGCAGTGTTTTCTAATATTGTGTCCTGTGCGAGCAAAATCATATATCCTCAAGCTAAAACTTTTATAATATAACGTGATAATATGGAGTGACCTGCCAGGTATGTATGATTCTGTATCTGTACATAATAAGATAAACCCTACCAAGTAATATTTGTACAGCACCCTTGAGGTGATTTTTAATAAAAATGGTGCTATACAAACCATTGAACTATTATTATTACTATTATGATTTATAAGTATTTCTGTTCCAATTAACCTTTTTCTTTATTAAGATTTCTTTAGCTACCTCTTGTCAACAAAACCATTTATTTTGAATTGTTTCAAAATGTCTTTTCCAGAAAAAAAATAGTATACAATTACTCCTTAAATGATAAAAACATTGCAACCGTCTCAAATATTCGTTACCTTGGAATAACCCTTGATAGTAAACTACAGAATAACCTACATACGAGTATATAATAAATCACGAGTAAAGTTGCAAAACTGTTCGGTTTAATCATTAGAAATGATGCACTTTTTAATAACATCACTATTATTAAGAGGAACGGCTGCACGGCTTGTTTCATGCAAAACTTAATTTTGGATTTGAAGCCATAATACTCACCTAAACCTAATGATCTTTTTTTTCATCAAAAATATAGTAAATATTTAGTACGGATTAGAAATTATTTATTTATTTTTGTTTTATATTATGAAATATAAACCACGAAAGGAATTGATTTTTAGCGATTTTAGAGGCATTTTTAACAAATATTTGGAGGCTAACGGCGATTTAAAAAAAAAATTACCTCATCTGCTTTGAAATTCTAATGTAATATTAAATTAAATTAAAAAGATTAAAATAAGCCGTTTGGTGGACTTTAAATTAAATTAAAAACGTCAAATTTACGTTGGAACACAAACTTGCCGTACATAATTTAAAATATCGACCCGAAAAAACGTTTTTGTTTTAAATGTTTTGCTTTTGTATTTTTATTTACGTAATCATATTATAATAGCAAATATGATAAAAAAAATTTAAATACAATAAACCCCCAAATAATTTGAAAGTTGCTTCTAAAATTATCTATATTTCATAATTTAAAACGAAAATAAATAAAATACATCCGTGCTAGATATTTACTAAACCTTTAATTAAAAAAATATATCAATCAGTTTGGATGGGTATTTTGGCCTCAAATCCAAAATTAAATTATTTATGAAACAGGCAGCGCAGCCGTTCCTCTTAAGCAAATTTACTTGGCTTACGTGCGGCGTCATCTGGAGTTTGCATCATTTATTTTGGTCTCCATTTTATGAATTACACATTAACAAAATCGAAAAAAATTCAAAACAAATACTTAAAACATCTTTGTTACAGGTCATTTGTACGATTTTATAACTATGCAGAGGCAGCTTTGTACTTTAAAATTGATTCATTGGGTGTACAAAGGAATCAGATAAATTCATTATTCCTGAGTAAAATATCCAAAGTTGCTAAATAAGATTCTGTTTAATGTACCTGGGCGCTTCACACGCTCTTGCTCCGCGTGTTCTGTTCAAAATAAATCGATTTATTTGTACTCGTGGATAGGTTTGGTAGGTAAATCAATACAATATAATTGTATTAACTATTTCGCTCGCGATATCGAAGACCCGCCCTTATTTGACGTTTATTAAAATAAAATTGATTTAACTTATAATAAAATAATCAAAAAGGATGTAATTTTTTTATTATAATTCAATTCAACTGTTTATTCTTTTTAAAAATTTTACAAAATTTACATTATAAGGCATTTTTAAAGATGATATAGGATGTACAAAATAATTACTTATAAAAAATAATAAAAATTAAAACAAAAAATAAGTTAGACATACATAATCTCAGTAAATTGTATACAAGGCATACTGGCATTATACAAGTAGCAACAAAGCTTTACGTTTAAATTCAACTTCATTGATGCTAAATATGTCGATATCCGAAGTGATTCTATTTAACAGCAAGATTGCCCTCCCCACCGGCATGACCATTGGCAAGTTGGTCCTGCAGGCCGGGAGATAAAACAGTCTATGCTACTTAAAACATAATATGAGCGAGAATATAAAATATAAACCGAGTGTGAGGTTATGTTGTCGATCTTGTGCATATATGATCCCGGCATGAAAAAAATATTTTTGCTTTGACTGGATGTGTTTCTTTCTTTACTCCCGGTTCGAAATTACAATAATGAAGATGCCTTAGATCTAATGGCTCCGATCAGTAAAGAATTATCGTGCGTTACCACATAAAACAATGAATAAAATATATCTGAGTGTGGCTGATAAATTGAGTGTGAGGCAGTTCGGGTCACACATTTGACGACCGTCAAAACTTTGGGTTTACGTAGTCACTTAGCAGGGGAGTCAAACATAAAGGGGTGAAAAAGTTTTTAGAAAGGTCAATAATGGTTTGGAAAGGTCCGAACCCTACTAAGTGAAGTATAGAAACTATACTTTCTTGGAAAATAACGTTTGACAGATGAAGCTCGGTGGCAGAATTCATAAACTTTCATGGATTTTACCCGTGGGAGAAGACCGCTATTATACCTTTTGAATTTGAGAGCATTTGATATTTTTAAATCAGAATCCCCGAGAGCAAAATCCCGAAATATTCTTTCAAGTTAGAATTTAATAAAAATGTACGCAGTAATAGAAACAGAAAAAATATTAATATTACATTACATTATCAAAAATGAAAAATATCGACTTGCCAAAAATTGCCTGGAAATTTAATCATATTTATAAAACATTCATAACATTACCTTTTAAATTCAAATACGAATAATGCTCCTTTACATCTTATTGAAAGCATAGGTATTTCTAATAACTTCTCATTGCTTGCTTTTTTGTATTTCAATTACTCGGTTCGAAGAAGTTACAGTGAAAATAAGTTTAAAAAATGTGTATTAAAATAAATGCTTATTTTTTATTGTAGACGCAAAAGAACCATAATTTTATTTTATTTATGATTTTTTTATATTTTTTTCTAGTGTAATTGTATTTAAACTTGTTTTTCTCATATTCAAAAACATTATTTCTAAAAAGCCCTCAAAAATAAATAATAAAATAAAAATTAGAAAAAGTAACAACAAAACTTTCTTTCTTTTATTATCGTTGTTCTGACTCTAAATCGTCACACTATGCAGATTCTTTGTATTTGCGAAAAACGTGAGATATATTTTAATGAAAATTGGATGAAAATGCTAAAGAGACAAAAAGGTGGTAAATGTATTTATTAATTATCATCTCTAGAATACTGCATTTTATGTTGGGGTAGTGCCACTAATACTTGCTTGGAGCCTCTAACAGGCATTGGGAAATTAATACTGAAAGTTAACTTTTAAGGATGAGCGCTGAACTTATTTTGAAGAAACTAGACGTTATCAACATGAAACAATTATCCTCAAAAAATATCCTATTGCACCAATTTAACAATTTTCATATGTTTGAAGAAAGAGCATTTACAAGAACACTTAGCCAGTCACGTATAAAATCCTTTAATATTCCAACCTATAAAACTTCTTATGGAGAAAAAAGTTTTACGTACAACGCTACTAAGCAATTCAATTCTCTACCCATCACCATTAGAAACACAATTATCGAAAGCTCTTTCAAAAGAAAATCTAATTATTAATTAATATCTATGTACTAAACTACTATTGTAAATTATCACCCCGGCGCAGGCGTTACGCCTAGAGGGATGGGCAATAAATTAAAAAAAAAAAAAAAAACAAACAAACAAAACAAAACAAAAATGTTCAAGTAAATTGATAAATAAATAAAATAAAATGAATTGGAAATATTTTTTTTAAATATTTTTAATATTTTTGCATTTTTAATTAATTACTTACCTACTTTCAAATTATTATTAATTTTTGACAATGTTTGTATTTTATCTATTCATTTGAGTATGTTATTATTTGTTGTCTTGTCATTATTTCTTAGTTTACTATGTATCCTGATGAGGGAAGCTTCGCTTTCGAAACATGTTGATATTTATAAATTAAACAGTGGTTTACACACAGTATTTCTAATTAATTTTATTTAATAAACACCACTAAGTGATTTTACATTAATGGAAGATTTAAAAAAATAATTTAATATTTTAGCATATAATTCCGATAAAAACGATGCTTTATAACATGATCAAAGTCTTTGTAGCTTGGCAAAACAAATCCCTTTTATTATTATTTAAATATAATCCTGTTACGTTTTGTAAAGGACTTGTATGGGGTTCAAGAATAGACTATCGAATTTGGAGCCTTTAGAAGTCTGTTAAAGTCACCCAATCGGATTGGAACTTAATTAAGGGGTGGCTTTCCTTGAAATCTCATTTCGGTCTTCATTCCGCATTCGTACACCGAATTACCTTTCAATAGGTGAGGCAAATGTGTGTTACTTCATACGGTGAGACTTGGTAAATTGTTACTAGATTATTATTTCTTCAAACGATTGGTATTCACTTTGTGGCGTCATTATTAATAAATTAATTTAAAAACATACTTAGTATTCACATGTTTCGAAAAAGATGCTTTCATCGTCAGGAATGTATGAATACATATCATATATTCCTGACAATGAAAGCGAGAAAGACTTCCGTAACAACACCAATGTGTTGTTACCGAATTACACAATAACTCACACAATGCATTAGTATACTTGAGTCAAAACCAGTGAAAGTAAATAGAAACGAAATAAAAAATCAATATTAGATATATTATATTTTTTAAACAACGTATGGGTTTTAAACGAGTAAAACAGAGACAGGTTCACATATATTCATATTATGTGGACAAATTGAATACTCGTAATAATCAAAGCATTTATTTTTTCTTGCGTTGGTTTCTTGCTGCCGAATAACAGGCCTTAAATAAAAGGCCTCTTTTCAGCACTTACAAAATCTTGTCGAATTATCGTCTACCCTTTTTGTTTGCACACAACGACCGATCACGAAACCGTTTTTCCAAATCATACATGCTGATGTTCTCTCTGGATCCGAATACATTATTTAGTAAAGCGAAAGGGAAGTATTTTGTAAAGGAAGAAAATGCAAAAGAAATAAAATCTGTGGTTCAAATATAGCTTTTAGAACCAATAATTATATAGGAACAAGCCTAAAAAACTGAAAAAGTGAAAATCCTAATCTTAATAATAGTGGCATATACGAATTAAAATGTGACCACGCCGACTGAAACGCTACCTATATAGGGCAGATGGGAAGGGCTTTCTCAACTAGATTCAACATATACGATGTTATAAAAATAAAAGCACTTCTTCAAAATTCGCAGAACATTCTTTAGTAAATAATCACGTCCCGCTTGACAGCAACGGGCCTAAACCCTTACATATTGAAAGAAAGGGTCTTAGGTCTTAGAAGAATTAGAAATTAATAAACGAACTAATCATCCTAACGTAACATTAATTAATAAAGTAAGAAAAATTATATATTCAACGCTTTTCAGTATGTTCACATTATCTAAATAATATAACACATTTAAATAAATCAATTAAGAAAATATTTTCAGTTAAATACGGGGAAATACATTATAAATGTGAAAACCTCCCAGGATAGAGAATTTTAATTATTTTCTAACGAAATCGGTTTAACCGATAATAAATCATTATTTTTAAAACCCGTTCAAATCAGACTGGGGTGGGAGTGAATAAAATCATATAAATAAGTCATCACAATGTGGATTAACCGCAGTTTGAAAATGAAACAGCTGTCACAATAATAAAAAACTAAAAAATACTTGCAGAACTTAGTAAAATTATTAAATTTGATTTACATTCAATTTAAAAAATAAATAAATGAAAGATAAAAAAAAAAAAAAATAAATGAAAGATAAAAAAAAAATAAAAAAAATGAACGAAGGGGGCTGGTTGGGAAAATTTAAAGGATTTTTTTTTTGATGCACAATTTTAACTCAGCAGAATTTTACGACTACTGTTTCGTGTTCCCTCAGTAAGCTTTTTACAATACGACTCGCCGCAGATTGTCGCACTAAAACAGTAAGTTTACTGGCAAATTCCGACATGTGTTATAATAAAACAGAAAAACTATTGAATTTTTACAACAGCGTACAGGTAGAATATTTCTGATTATATTTTAGTTTAGTAAAACCAAAAAAATATATTCAGAACGTTAAAAATGACTTCTTTGTTTAAAATTCTTACTTCTTATATTAAAAAAATATGTACATATCACATGCGTGATTTTTTACGAAATTCGAGCAAGATTCCTTAATTTACCGCCAGAAGCGCTGCCACCAGCTTGGTTTCAAAAGTTAAAGGGAATGGATTCTGTCTGACCCATTATCACAGTATTCATTTATCATTGATCTGGTGAACAAAAGATTTTCCTTATCAAAACGGTAACTGTTTCCCTTTATAAATTTTAGGAATTCGTTACATTACATGGGTATATTAGTATTATATCCGATTTTCTTAAAATTAGTGTACGCAGAAATTTTTTTTTTTATAAAAATAAATTGTATTATTGAATAATTGAATCTTTAATACTAGGTGGAATTAGTTACAAACTGGAAGAACATGGAAACAATTTAAAAAATAACAATAATTAATCTTTTAAGTTTTTTTTTCAAAAATTACCTTAATTTTTTTGAGGCATGTACATATTAGATTTAATATTTAACTGTTCAATTCTATTTTTTACGTTAACTCCACAGGGAGGCCCTGAAGAAAATAATTTCCCTCGGGATCCATATCATGCTATGTGAGGGGTCTTTTTAAGAATAGGAAGGAGAGGAAATTCTGGAAAGGATAAATGTACGAGGAGTGGTAGGAATCTGGGGGGTCAGCCTGTCCAGTAGTGACGGACGAATTAATCTTAGATCTTAATCGATGGAGTCCAGCTGGAGAGGTAAACAAGTCTCTCTCAATTCGACCCACAACGCAGTTGGTGGGCAGACACATCCGCTACCAAGTCCTGAACAAACCTCCCGCCATGAACCCGAGCACCCCTGCTAAATCACAAAACGTAGCGAACAACTTGGGGTGACCTTTGGCAGAGGTGTTGGGGCGGTGGTACAGATATCCGCTTCCCAAATTAACAAATCAAGGCCTTTTGAGGTTGTTGATAGCCCAGTCGGTGGGAGGCTCTGCCAAATCTTAGAGATTATAATTACATTTGTTGCCAGCAACAACAATGTTACTTACTTCTACTACAACAACACCTTGCGTCAGTCTTCAGTAGCAGGCTTTAAACACCCTTTTGCGTTGAATTTATATAAAAATAAATGGGGAAGGGAAGTTGGGGGGATATTTTTTATTATTTCCAAATAATGCTTAAATTATTAACCAATACGATAAACACAATATTTTAAAGAGAAAAATATTTTTGTATATTTTCTTCAAATAATACGCAATCACTTTTTGGCGTCATAATTAATAAATTAATAAAATTACTCTGATTAAACCACTATTGTTATTACATAAATATCTAAACAATATACTGTTTGTCCTGAAAAGGGGACCTTTGCTTCCGATACATATAGATATTTATGTATTAAAAGCAGTGGTTTAAACATAGTAAAATAAATAAATTTTTAAATTTGCAAAAATTATCTAAATTTACTAATTTTATCTATAATAATAATAAAGTGGTGAATGCAAAGTATTTTTTTATAATTCATTTATTAATAATGATGCCACAATGTGGAAGACCAATATTATTAAGAAATTATAATTATTATTAATTTATTATTGCAATTTTTTTTCAATTTACATAAGCTTACCATTTATCAAGATGAAATCAGTAATGACTTTTTCTGCCTATTCTACGTGTGTTTTACAAAAGATTTAAAATATGAAAAACTTTAAAAAAATGGAGAAAAATGAGTGCAATCCTTTTCCGGTACGATTTTTGTAATAAACTTTACCAAATTTTTGTAATCCGCATTCAAAAAAACATTGGAAGTTAGTGTTTATGAAAAAATGACACTACACCCGATTTTTAATTTTAATTTTTTTTTTCTTATAGTCATTTTAAAGCGATTTAAAGCATTTTTCGAGGATATTCAACATTTTTAAATATTTCGTCAAACATACGTAGTACGGTCAGAAAGGGGTCATATTTTTTGATTTGATACGACACAATGAATTATTTATTATTTAACGTAATAATTTTTCTTTCTCTTTAAAAACATTTAATGTATCTAGAATAATTAATAATTGTAAATATCTGACAAAGATTGCTAATAATGCGTTAGTTATTATTATTCTTCATTTTATAAAGTTTAGGGATATCACACGTACACGTATGATGTAATTTAATGTTAAATCTAATAAACAGCATTGCTCGTACAACTTTCAAGACAAAGATGTAAATAATCTAATACGCTCAAGAATCCGATGGGTATTGCTTATATAATATTAAGAATTTATCTTAATATGTCTTTGTCGTTATTCTAAATCCTCTTTAATGCTAATCCCGAACGGGTCGTTCCCCAATTTCTCGGTTTCAGGCCTCCGCTTTTGAGGTTTGGAAGTTTCACTGTTACGAGTATTACCACGATTTTCCAAAGAAATACACCGGCATAACAATATTCCCAGAATACCAGAGATCCCTTAATCCGGCCCAATCGATGAAGGGTTGCGTTATCTATATAAAAGAGCTTTAACTAGTATAAACGACAACATTAGGGCCGGTTGCTCACTGGACCGTAAACCACAAAGTGACAGACACAGGGCCTTATTTTATCGCATTTGTGGGATATAAGGTCCGGATATTGGACCCAATTTTATGAGCTGTAAATAAATATTCATTTGTCTCGTGTGGATGGCCTTTGCTTTTGCCAGAAGAATGCGATGATTTATCAATTTTACGGCGTAAATGGCAATAAACGCTCTAGGCCAAATAAATATCTGGGGATCAGTGGGATATTACGCACATATTTGCTCGGCTAAAGCACTAAAGCTTTTATTTTTTGATAATACTTTGTGTCCGAAAAGAAAAGTCTCGTGAACAATGATATATTAAATATCATTCATTGAATAATAATCGAAAGAGTCAACATTCTGATTGGGGTAGCATTAAAAATGTTTTTGTTATTGTTAATATTTGCTATTTTTCTTTACGTGCTATTCACATATTAGTTACTGATAATTAATTGATATTTTATTTATTTATTACTTATTGGGAACATTTAATAGGGTAGTAACAAATTAAACATATTTTTGGTAGCAAAAATAAGGTCATAAATCCATTCATAATACGTTCTCATCATGTGCTGGGTATTGCATAAAAAATATATAATTATGTCACACTATAAAGTGGAAGCGAAAAGAAAAATTATAATAACAACTGCAAAATCAAGGACGATATTTTCTTAATACGTACATGTTATTTATCATTTGTTTAAATTTTGTATGTGAATTAGAGAATCTGTCAATTTCATTGGTCATATCATTTTTGTTTTACAGACATGTGCGGAGAGGGGGTTGAAAAATTATGTACGTCAGTGAATGTTTCTAATCTAAATGTTTCATATTTTCTCTTTGGTCTGGTGCTTACATTAAGATTTATTTTAGAAATTAGTTCTGAATCAATTATATTGTTTAAATCTTTTTTTTATTTTATTTTATGCGCGTTAGTTAGACTTTTAAGATTTAAGTCATTTATTATTTTATTGTATTTATATTTTTTTCTCATTCACGTTTCATAGGACATTGTCTTATTGAAGGCTCTTTGAACAGATATTTTTCGTACATCAGTTCCGTAGCTCTGATGAGAGATTACAATTCATAAACCAAAGTTGCTTTAAATAGCTATAGCCTCGTTCAGTGAGTAGATCTGAATAGCCAGGCACTTTAACTCGCTTAGAATTTCCCATAATAAACCTTCTTCTATAGTGTTGGAAGAGACTGCGAGATACTGATCTTCAAACTGAAGCCTTGAAATAAGCGTTTTGCTGAACTGTCTTCGGTCTCTTTAATTGATGCCAGTTTTTGTACAGAACATAACGATTTATTCTCAATACGTTGTCTACACATTGTCTATGCAAATATACCGACAATCTCTTTGCGGCATCCAATCGTCTATCGGTACTTAGTAGAACCTTACAGATTATCATTCATTTCAATGTCCGCACCCCTACATATTCAACAATACCAATAATAGGCTTCAGTAACCCCTATGATATCAAAATACGTTTTCTCGATCGTATTGACAAAGGTTAACTGATATTTTTATTTACAATATTCTTTAAGCATCTAAAGCGGAGTCAGTCATTTGAAAACGTTCGAATTTTATTTACACCCATTAGTCATTTCCGCTGAATTTCCACACCTGTTTCCCTTACCCCTGTTGCCGTTCTTATTAAAGTATAATTGTGTGAATTGTGGAACAGAAGAAAATTCAATAAATCACCATATTTTTACCATTTCATCCATTCCAACTAAACTTTGATTTCGCATAACCGCCGGCGCCTCACAATATTGGAATAATTTGCATATTTTATCCAAGTAACAGCAGAGGGATACGGAAGTTTCAACTCTCCTTGGAACAACATCCACTTTATTGTTTCGGAATATTCGTTTGATATGTATGAAAATCATTACGAAATTTTATCATTTCCTCCCATTTAGTAGATTTGTAACTCGGTAGGACTTAATTGTAGGATTGTATTTTAAAAACCACATTCCGGGGAATATACGCAGGATATCTGTTAAAAGGTCTCGAAAGGTGAGCTCTGCAGTAATGAAATTTTATGATTTTTTCTATCTGGAATTTTTAGGTCATTGTAACTGTTTTCAGTTCGCAAAGTGTTATAGTAATTACTTTGAAAATGTTTTTTTTTTACAATAAGTATTTTTTTATTTATTTAAAATGATAATTTTTTTACAGTAAGTATATAAATAAAACATGATTGATATAGTGTAACAAAAAAAATATATTGCTGTTCCTCACCATAAAGAAACAAGGTTCTCGTGTTTGGTGAGGGATTATCGCTTAAATAATTAGATCATAACTTAAAACATTGTTGTACAATAGCAGGAATATATGAATTAGTCGTGTAAATTTAGTAATTTATGAATAGTAATAGTATTAAAAAAAAATAAAAGAGGAGAAACGCAAGGTTTGTAGAAAAAATAAATGGACAAAAAAATCTAATAATAAATAAAAAAATAAAAAAAGACTGTTACAGAGTTTGAGGTATTATTTTAAATTTATGTTGGAATTCTTGGATATTTTCTATAATTTTAAGATCAGAAGGAAAATTAATTTTAAGATAAGAAGAAAAAAGTTATTTCTAGATATAAGCCGATGTTTTGCGTACGCTTAGTGTTGAATTGCGGGATTTTAATGTTTTTAACCTTGCGGATAGATTAAATTCTAATTTATTTAACGTTTTTTTCTTTAAAAATTTGAATAATTGCATATTTATTATATATTTTATCTACTGTATTTTGTATAAAGGTTTTCAGTGGAAAATATTGATGGTTTTTTTACAATTACCTTTATTATCAATCTTTGAATTATATTAAGTGAACTTAAAATATTATCACATGTTCCCCCCCCCAGCCAACAATTCCATATTGTAAAATAGACTAAACAATTGCAGAGTACACATTTTTTTTTAAGTTCACAAATATGTGTTTTCCATTTAAAATCGTGGTCTATGTATACACCGAGATATTTAATTTTGGAAGTTGGACTAAGTACAGAACATGCTTGATTATAATTGATTCTGTTGCATTTACTTAGGTGTATTATAATTCTTATTTCTGGTTTTGATTTAAATTTATTGATAATGTAGGGAATTAAACACAATTTGTAATACTATGTATTTGATATTATGTACCATACTTTGCAGACTATTGAAATTGGCAAGCTTTTAGAAGTTACGACAGTTAAACAACGCTTTACGCTAAATCCGTAATCCTTCATCTTTTCAAATCTAATCTCCCTATTCCCATACAAACCCAATCAATTATAATGACCAGAACTTCAACAAACTACACCCTTAACATCCCATTAAAATATACCACCCGCAGACAAGAACATTTTAAATTCTACAAATTAAACTTTATGATCACATGCCTACATCTTTGAAACAATCCACAGAAAATACACCAACACATATAATCATACATAATATTTCGATACACAATGTTTACATAATTCATTATCTCCGAACATAAACACAATAACGTTTCATTAAATATAATTGTTATCTGGATTTTTTATGGTTTTTTTTATAATATTCTGTAACACAAATTATATGTTATCAATTCATAACATTACTATAACAAATACGTTTACAAGTTTTATTACTGAGGTGTTCATGAACAATAATATATAAATAATTTACAGTACACTTCATTCTTTCTTGACACTACTTTACATAGTTACATAATCTGTATAAGTATAATGAGATATTGCTAACATTAAATAAACTGTAAATAAATAAAGTTTAAATTCAATTGATCAATCGTTGTTCAACATTTTTATTATTAGCGATTAATTTCTCTATAGAAATGTACTAGCTTGTTAGCAATCGTTCTGTATGAACGGAATACTAGATTTCGAGGTGCAGTTGGAATGCAATTGATGTTATGTGCAATGCGTGCAAGAATTTAATTAATTAAGTATGCATTCTTCCTTCCTTGTTCCTCCTACTATTGGATTCCAGATAATATTCAGATTGTAAATCGAAATTACTTTAATCAGCACGTTTGTACTTCATACTTCTCTGTGGAACGTTTCATGAGAAATAATTATAAAATGTTGTATCTGCAACGAAAGAAGCTTTGCTTTCTCTATGTAAATGCAGTCTTCATATCATTATTTTAATTGTTAAGTTCCCTTAAAGTGTAAAATTTGTAAAAATGAAAAATATATTTTCGACACACTTATAGTTAGGTTTATCAAGAAAAAAAATTGAATAAACCAAGATATAAATAAATATAATGGGGCCAATGCTCAGCTTCCAATGTTTGTAATTGAATATTGAATTAAAATGTACCTTGAAACAATAAATCATTAAGCTGTGCTTTGTTTTCAAATTATTTTTAAAAAACTATGAATGTTTCAAAATTTCGTGGGCTCCACAATTTACAATCCACCATTGTAATATTCTTTCTGAGTAGGATTGTAAAGTTTGCTTTGATGTTTTAAATAAATATTCTTGTTTCAACAGATGTTGTTTCCATAGTGATTCAAATAAAAATAAATGTTTTTTTCTCCGTTTTACAGAAAAGGCCATCTCTCAACCGCCAGATACAGATGGTGACGAATACGGGGAGAATATGGATCCAAATATTCTCATGACTGAGGAATATCTCTTCAGCTATAGGGGAACAACAATGCTACCCAGATACTTCCAGCTGGGAAATCAGACGGTGGATCTAAATAAGCTATTCAAAGTTCCACAGGATAATGAGAACGAAAATAGAAACAGCTTTGACGAAGATAACAATAGAAAAACAGCAAAATCGAGAGAAGAAGACTTTATAACGGCAATTGCTAATAACCACAGGCACAGTGGTTCGAACGCACATAACGGGCACGGCGAAGGCCACAACGGACACACAGGGAGTTCAAATAGTCATAGTGGAGGCTCAAACGGACATAGTGGCGGTTCAAACGCACATAGTGGAACCTCAAACGGACACAGTGGTACAGGTGGACATAGTTCCCATTCAAATAGTCATAGTAGTAGTTCTAATGGACACGGTAGCGGATCAAATACACATAGTGGAAGTTCAATAACACATAGTCATGGTGGTAGTTCCAATGGACATAGTGGCAGTAGTTTGAGTGGACATTCGGGCAGTGTCCACTCCCAGTTGGACCAAATGCCGTGGCTGAGAGCGCGGCCGCAGCATGAGCATGATAGGAGACATGGACCACATTTTGAAGACGCATCTTCGGATAATTCTTCAGTGACGGTGCAGGCTGGACACACTGCGCATTTTGATTGTAGAGTCAGCATGCTCAGAGATAAAACGGTGAGACCTAAACATTTTAGTTCATTAAAAGCAAGTCTTGGCGTAACTAGAATCAATTATACTTTATGTGACGGAGTGGGAAATAAAACAATGAAGGTAGACAGTTAAGATTTTTTTTAATGAAACAGAGCGTTAACCCGAGAATGCGATTAGAATAAAACTAAATGCTAAAGGAATTAATTAATCATTTCATGATTTATTTTTCATTTATGTACTAAACTCAAAATAGTTCCACTTCATGTCGTCTAATATAAACTTATATATTTTAACGTTTTAATTTACATATTGTTTATTTTTAATACTTGTTACATACTTAATTTTTTTACATATTACTCTAAATACATTATTTATTTCACTGTAAAATTACTTCGTGTCATCATTTTCAATTAAATGATTAAGAGCTTTTTATATAAACAAGTATTTTAACAAATTAATTGGCTAACAATACTGTTTTCCTCAAACGCACCTAACCAATCCCCTCTTCTAGTGTTGTTAACCACTTCTCTTTTTCTTATTATTAATTTCAACTTCTATCCTTACCAGGGGAGAATTATTATGGAACCGGGTAATAAATAGCTAATGAATTACTGATAGAGGGGTAACTCTTTAATGTCGTTTAATGTATAACGCCCAACTTATTTCAGTTTTTAAATTCTTTAAGCATTTCGACTCGCAGATTTATTTCGCTGGCAACTTAACAAACAGTTCCCGAACACAAATGTATTACTGCTAAATAAACATTATTTTTGCTTGTTCTCTCGCTGATATTTGTAATGAATTTTACATTTAACATAATTTAGTCAGTTAACCACCCATTTGAACAAGATAACTTCTCTTCACGTGTTTTGGGCAAATCTGAACCTGTCAAAGGGAGTTGGAGTTAGCATCTCTTCTGGAATCTGGAAACTGTCATCACAGTGTCAAATGCGACATTTTAAATGTTTGTGTTTATTACTTATTGTTAAGTTGAAATATTTCTGAAATGAAAAATAGCTGCTTCAAAGCGGGCAACACAGATGTACAAAGATCTTTGAGATAATCAACATTTTCATGTTTTCTGCAGAACTTGTACTTTGAAAATACAAATTGAATTTAGACAATGGGACTTGGTGTCTGCACACTGAACAAATGAAATTTTATTTTTATCTCCTTCTTCACTTCAATTGCAAGACCAAAAACAATTTTACAAAAGTCACGAGGAATATATAAGTGGAGAAATTAAATATAAAAAATAAAAAACTTTAACTTAATCAATAGCCATTAAAAATTTACCGGATTCCCCCTTTTTTCCTGTGATATTTCACACTCCAATATATAATATCTTAATATTTCTTACATGAATGGCGGTTAACTTTCCCACGTTGAACTTTCTGTGGTGAACTTTCGCGCAGTAAATCTTCCGCGGTGAATTTACGGAATACCGCATCGAACAGACTGATTGAATCCCGCTGTACACATTTTGGGATAGTGCGTCAACTCGCTGGATCCAAACTCTTGGAAAAACCGGCCATTGTATTGTAAAACTGGTATTTTAAAACTCTCATTTTTTGTTCACAATAACCCGCACAGAGAGCCCTTGAGATGATTGAATCATTAAAGCTATTTATTTGATATGATAATAAATCGTTTTTTGTTATTTTCTTTGCTACTATTTAACGAGGTAACCGGATGAAAGGGATAGAATAACAAGTTAGCTTAGGTTATGTATGATATTTTTTCTTCAATTTACTTCAATGATCTGTTTTGTTATGGAATCGTTTAACGGCCTACCCATCTTTTTTTAATCCAGGTATCTTGGGTACGACGCAAGACCAGCGAGCCCCCGCTCCTCCTGACCGTGGGCGACCAGACCTACACTGGGGACGCGCGGTTCTCCGTGCAGTTCCGCTACCCGGGCAACTGGCGGCTGCGACTCACCAACGTCAACAAGTCCGACGAGGGGCTGTACGAGTGCCAGCTGTCTACGCACCCGCCCAGCGTGATCAGGGTGTATTTAAGGGTTGACGGTGAGTATCTTTTACATTCACGAAATGATTGATTTTCGACGACCTACTATGTAATGTGGTAGAGCGGCTGGATACTTGATTTTGGACTAAGAAATCACAGAATAAAAACTCAACAAATTCGAATGGAAAATTATGTTAGTGTTGCTATGGTGAGAGACCAATCAGAAATAAAGGTCTTTGAATTTGAAGCACCACATTAGTGTGGAATATAAAAACTTTCTTTCACGAATTTCACCTCTCATAGGAAATATAGATAACCAATTGGTCGGTGTCTTGATAGTACATTGAAAACCAGTTAGTGGCTGAGTTGGCATCGCGTTTGGGTTTCATCTAGGCGTCGTGAGTTCAATTCCTCGGCTGGCTAAGTCATCCAATACGACACAAGCAACATCTTCCGCTTACTGTGATGGTAGTAGGAGATTTTCAAATATTGTCAGGTTATTTGTAACCAAAGAATATGTGTCTTTCTTTAAAAAAAAGTACACAAAATATCATCAAATACTTTCTTCATCTTCAGATGGCACACTGACCAGGAAGTTTAACAAAAAAAAAAATTTTTAGAAACTTCGCAAATATATTTGATATTCACCTATCTAATTCCCTTCTTCTTCCACTCGACCATTGACACTATCTTACGTTTCCACAAATGTAGTCAATCAGTCACAAACAGACATCAACACTGAGCGCACTTTCGTTGAAATAAACACACTAAGTCGATTGTGACCTGTTTGTAAAATGCCTAAAACAAGAAAGGATTGACCATGTAAACACGATCGCAAGCAAGACACCAAGGTGACCAAGAAAAATAAAAAAAACAGTGTATTATCAACTTATTCGAATGTAATAAAACATTACTTGTGAAACGAAAAAAAAGTTTTTTTACTTCATACTAGTCCACATGCTTCGAGTAGTTGAAAATCTTATGCGATATCGCCGGAATCAAATTTAAAAAAAAATAAAACGTATAGAACATTTTAACTTCCAACTGACAGATGTCAATTTGTTTCCATCATCGTTTTCATCTTATGTCAAGGGGTTTACATTTGAGAGACCTATCGTATATTTTTTTTATTAAAAGGTATCTCTTTTTTTAATAATAACGATCAGATTACAATTATTTATTACGTTTTTTCAATGATCTTTGCAAATCATATCAAAATTATTGTTTATTTTTAACTTGTATTACTTAATTACGAAAGGATCTCAACTAAAAAACGTCTTTTATATAACAATGACGACAACGATGTAATTTTTTGTAATATTAATAACTTGAATAAATGTTTTTTTTTATATGAATACCGCACAAGAGTCCCAACTGCTCCCAACCGTCTGTAGCCAGTGATACTACGGCATTCTCAATTCGGGAATATTGTGAGGCTGAGGGTATTGGGGGGGGGGAAGGAGAAGGGGAAGAGGGAGGTGGGGAAATACCTGGGTATTCAGATCTGGTCACCAAACACGGCTAAAAGCCATTTCAAGCAACGTTTCAATTCTGAATGGTGGTCTTTCACCAGGGCGATACTGAGAGTATCTTCCACTCTGGAACGTGCGCAAATATACTATATTTTATTTTTAAATTAATAAATTGTGAAACAACACAAATTAATTAAATAAAATTTACTTGTGCACGCCGGGATTTGAACCCGCGACCTTCGGATTCGTACCCCTCGACCATGAAGGCCGTCAAAATGTAATGCAAAATACAAAGAAATGTAAAATGACACACCTAAATTTTGTAGAACAATATATAAGGTAAACATGTTAGTACTCGGACCTCTTTCATCTTATTTTGAAAACTGTTTAAATTGTAATATTTTTTTATTTATTATATTGTTACTTTTGCATAATTTATTTAGATATATTTTGAATATTTTTGGTCGCGGAGTCAAATCTAGGCGTGCGCAAGTAAATTTGATCAATAAATTTGTGCTGTCTCACAATTAATTGAATTAAAAATAATATATAGTATATTTTTGCACGTTCCAGAGTGAAAGATACTCTCAGTATCGCCCTGGTGAAAAACCACCATTCGGAATTGAAACGTTGCTTGAAATGGCTTTTAGCCGTGTTTGATGATCAGATCTGAATAGCCATATATTCTCTTCCCCTTCTCCTTCCCCTCACCAATACCTTCAGCCTCACAACATTCCCCAATTGGGAATGCCATAGTCTCACTGGCTTCAGACGGTTGGGAGCAGTTGGAACTCTTGCGCGGTATTCATATAAAAAATATATGAATGTATATATTTCTGGACACCAAGTATTTTGAGAACGGTTTTGGAATATTGACCCTTCCAAATAACAGTACTTTGAATGACTTAGTGATATATCTCAATAAAGAAGCATAGACAATAAATATAGTGCTCTGGGTTTACTTACAATAACTCAAATGAAAGTGGCATGTTTTTCGTGCGACACCAATTTAAACATATTAAATGGAAATAATAATATCACTCGTGGTCTAGCAATAATGTTGTTTTTTCATTGTTGGAACAAGTTCTTGGCTGATATTTTAAAGTTGAGTTTATTTCATTCACATTATTTTATGAGCAGAGACTTAATCATTTCGATTTTGAGAGCCTTCACGAAAGAATAAAATTAATTGATTTGAATATGTTTTACAAAACTGTTAATAATCTAGTTGATAGTAACTTAGTAAGGTCACACTATACGTTAGACCGAGATGTACAAAAAATTTCGATTTGTTCTGAACAAACATACACCTGAATAATACGGAATATCATAATTTTTTACCAAAAACGACAAGATTGAACAATGAAATTAATAAATATCACAACATTCACATTTTCTCAAATTATATAAATGCATTTAAGGGTAACGGCTGCGCTGCCTGTTTCACAAATAACTTAATTTTGCATTTTGAGGCCAAAATACCCATCCAAACTGAGTGATATATATATATTTTTTTTAAATAAATGTTTAGTAAATATAGCACGGATTAGAAGTAATTTATTTATTTTTGTTTTAAATTATGAAAATATGCCATGAAAAAAAAATCTATTTTCTCAATTTTAGAGGCAACTTATAAAATTATTTGCGGGTTTATTGTACTTAAAAATCATATTATATTTTTTATGTAAACATGATTATGTGAATAAAAAATAAAATTTTAAAGATTTTTTTTTTAAAAAGGTTCTTTCGGGTCGGTATTTTAAATTATTCACGGCAAATTTGTGTTCCAACGTAAATTAGTCGTTTTTAATTTAATTTAAATACTTATTTTAATTTTTTATTTATTTTATACATCATTATATTTTCAAAGTGAACGATGTTAATCTTTTTTTTAAATCACCGTTAGGCCCCACATAATTGTTAAAGGTGCCACTACTAATCGCGAAAAATCAATTCCTTTGATGGCCTATATTTCATAATTCAAAACAAAAATAAATAAATTACTTCTCATCCGTACTAGATTTATATTATAAATTATTATTATTAAATTATTATTTTTATTTATTTTTAGATTTATTCTCTATTTTTTTTCATCCATACTATACGCTTTGATGAAAAAAAATCATTAGGTTTAGGTTAGTATTTTGGCCTCAAATCCAAAATTAAGTTTTGTATGAAACAGGCCGCGCAGCCGTTCCTCTTAAAATCTCAATACAAAAAGCCCTAGCTGATGATTTTTTATGTCTTCGTAAATAGAATTAAAATACAAAAATAAATTTAAAGCAAGTAAAATCTTTGAACCTTTTTTGTGGCATTATTTTACCCTGAACATTTTTAATATCTTTGTTTGTTTGGCCATCATGCAATCAAACAATATTGTTATTGCACTATCGTGTTTTTGCACGCACCGAGTTTCAGTGAGATAGGTAAATAAACATTGTTATTTTTAACTAAATAATCCATAAACTTTATAGCGTACACCACACATGTTGTAAACATTTATCTTAGAGATATTTACACGCCGATTGTATATACGAGTATATATGATATATTATGAATGATACTTTCATAGTAATATTTTGTTTGTATTCCTAATAAAAATAAAAATATACATATATTTAAGTGTTTAAAAAAATTACAATTATAATTTTTTTTTAAACTATACATATATGTACATTTTAAGTAAACGTAATGTGGTATAAAAGGTTTGTCAATAGCTTATTAAATTAAAAGACACTTTCGCAACTCGGTTACAGAACCTTTTTTTTAAACCAAAGTGTTCACTTTACTAAATAAATTTGCTTTTCTAAATATCTTTGAAGGAATGAGAATTCCCCTGTTGGCACTGGATCAACATTCTACTCAACTTCAATAAATTTCCCATTACTTACTATCGTTACATAAATATTCAGAAAGCCTTCAAATAATTATTTCTCAGTATCCACTTTGGTCCTTACGGTTTTTTTTAAATAATTTATCAAGTACTTGGTAAATTTAATATACGAGAAAGGCATTTAGAGAAACAGTTCTATCGCAATCATTAGTGTCGTTCTACCGTCTGCCGAAGTAAAGATTCTCCGAATTTCTAAAATATTTTAACCTTACACAACGCAAAAACAAGTTTAAGTAGAAGTTTTAAAAGTCTTCATTATTAGTTCTGATATGAACGATTTCTTTTGCGAAACCTCTTTTTACATTTTTTTCTTGGCTCTCTTTCAGAATACATCACTTAATTATAACAGTAATGATACGTTTTCAACATAGTTATGGTGATGTTTCCATTAGGTTCGAGTCCCAGGAGCAAGTGAAATCTTTTTATTTTCTGTTGTTTTTCCGGTTTCATGTTTCATTTAGGTTATGTTAATATTATTTTACGATGAGGTTTTTAAATCTCAATAAAAATAATTAATAATTAAAAATTGAATGTATTCTTTAAACTTTTATAAAAAGTCAATAGATGTCTCATATAAATAACAAATCGGATATTAATCAGAGACACTATTTAGTTTTTGCAATTGTGCTAGTGAAGAACTTTTTAATCATCATAAAGATAATTGCCAATAATATGGTTTTAAAAATGGACAATAATATTGACAAATTTTAAATTTGAGATATGATATCGATGAAGATGACATACATTGAACTGGTCTCATTAGCTAAGTTGGTAAAGCGGTTGCCCCGGAAAGGCAAAGGTCCTGGGTTCGAGTCCCAGATGCGACTGAAATCTTTTTAATTTCTGTTGTTTTTTCTCTGACTCTGTTTGCCTGTGTCCAAGAATTTTTTATTATAAATTGTCCATGGAGGTGCCCGCCCACTTTCTTAGACTACAAAATACTGCCCAAACACTTTCATAGACGTACATTTGAGATTTAACGTTTCTCTTTCGTGAAAAATAAGACAAAGCGTAGTTCATAATAATTAAAATAAGTTTGGTTCTTTTCAGTTTTATTAAAACATACAAAAAATATATTTTCACCGTCGAAAACGGAAATCTTTGTCATTCAATATTTTAATCCCGATAAATAGATCACTAACCAATAGTTTAACATTTCACTGACATTTGTTCACCCTGTTGATACTTTTTATTGCTAGTCCTCTGTTGAGGGGAACTTAATCCACAAAAATTATCCTAATATCCTAAATTGGTCGTAAATTTGATAGAGAATTTCGTTGGGAAGAGTGTAATTGTGTATTTGAATAGTGTTGAGGCAAAATTCTGCTCAACAGTTGCTCAGTAGGGTTGGGAAGAACGGCCGTAAGTCTTTCAGTACAGTTTCCAAGATTCCGATATTCCCCGTTTTGTAAGCAAGTAATATCATAATTTTAATATCGAGATCTTTACTTCCCGGTGGGACAGCACTTCCCCATAAAGGAAATGGTAAATTAGCAAACAATCTAAAAATTTAGAACCCCGTTTATATAAACTAAAGTGATGAGGTTGAGTGATGAATGATGCGATGACCAACAAAAATGTCAGGATACTAGAAGATCATTAGAGTATCATGCTTTTAATCATTTTTTCGGAGTAAGATCATTCACAATTCGTTTGAAATACTTTATTGAGCTTCAGACATTTTAAAATGAACAATTGAAGTTATGATGAAAATGTTTTGATCACGAATTCTAAAGCTGCCAGTAATTTGCATTCAAACTTATAACAAAACGTAACAATGGACAGTGTTCTTTGACACATTTCTTAGAAAAGCAAAAGCTTGTAATGGAGGAAATATTTCAACAATAAAGTTTTATCTTCATTTGTGTCCAATGGGACTACGGCATACCCAATTGGGATATGTAGAGAGGCTGAATTCAGGGGTAGTGAAAGTAAATGGAAAAGAAGAAGGTTGGTATGTGCTTGACTATCAAAATCTTGTCACTAAATACGGATAAAGCCATTTCAAGCACGTTACGATTCTTAATAGTGATATTTCGATCTGAGACTATCTGTCACTCTAAGATGTAGGTTAATACAAAAAAAAAATCGGAAAACTCAAAAAAATATAATTTTTTTTTTTAATTAGATCAAATTTATACGATTTATCGACCATCACTCTCAAAAACCGCAAGAATGTACTTTTATTTATTTGTTTCATTTTTATTTTTTATAGTAATTATTCGATAACACTCAAATTTGGATACGAATTGTACACGTAAATCATTTTATTGTTTATCTGTAATTGTAATTGATTTAAAGAATTCTACTGTGTAGTGGTGAACTGGATCAATCAAAAAGTAATGATTTTTTAAACTTTTTAACGCCTGACGTTTGGTTGCACATTCCAATATTAAAAATCTTTATTTTACAAATAAAATACACAGCACAAAAGGTATAGCTCTGAGGTGTATCATATTTCTTACAGTTAACTCAATAAACAATAAGTATTAAAACATTTTTATGGAAATACAATTTTATTTTTGTCTACATTTTTTAAATCTCCACCTAATTTCATCAAGAATCTGTGATCGAGCTAAAGGTTGATTTAGAATTGTTTTTTAAAAATGATGGTTTTTTCCTACGAGAAAATTCTGCTTTTGTTGGGAGGTTCATAACGTGAAACAAAAAAATTTAAAACTTAAGTTAAACGGCTTACTTCTAGAAGTACTTAAGTCATCAGTTATTATAAAATTATTTAATTAATCAATTATTAAAATTAAAATTAATATAGAAGTTGAAAAACGTATCTTAATGTCTCCGGGCTACTGAAGAGCAAAAGGGGGCTGCGGGCAGGTGTCCTAAACTAGTTTTAAATATTTTTCTATACATTCTTTTATTTTATATTTGTTGGATTTTGGAGAATATATTTTATGATTATTGTCATGGGTCAAAAATACACACTTTGTAGTCTGCTGACGCAAAAAAATACTACGAACGATTTATCTATAAATTCTACGCGGTTAGTTAGAAAACTGTATGAGGTTTCCAATAACAGATAATTTCGTCATTGGAAACCTTAGACATTTTTCTAACTACCCTTGTAGATTTTACAGATAAATTATTACTCGCGTTAGCAACCTGCATGGTGACGTTTAGCGCCCTATTTTGGTGCTCGTAAAATTTAATTATTTATCAACAAAAAACCAAAAATGTCGAGGTTAATAGCCACCCACCATTAATCTAACAGTTTTATTTAATGTAATATCTCACCCCGGCCACCATTTCAATCCCTTCCTTCTTTTTTTTATGTCCACATAACATGTCATGGCTGTGAAAAAATATTTTTCTCTGAAGTTTGTGTCATGTGAAATTAATGACCCGGTTATAGCACATACCAGGCACATGTCTACCAACTGAACAAAAACCTTATTTATGTGGGGTGATGGTGATATTTGATTTAACAAGTGATTTATAGTACTTTTCAATTTCCAATATGAATTTTTTTCATATTGGACACTGAAGTTTCGCAGACTTTTATCACATTAAATTTAAAAGCAATGTTCATATTTATTAAGAAATGCACTCATTATTTATTAAATTATTTATTCATTAATAAATTCATAAGAATAACTTTGTTTACTCCACTTTTTTAATAGATAAATATCAATATAATAAGTAAAGCTTTCCTCATCATGATAAATAGTGGATACTCGAGGATACTGACGAGGAAAGCTTTGCTTTCGAAACATGTTGATATTTACATATTTAAAAAAGTGGTGTAAACAAAGTTATAGATATAAATTAATTATTAATGTCCCCACAAAGTGTAATAATAATCCATTCCTTATTTATTAAATCATTTATTCATTATTTTCTCTGGATTGTGAGGAGGTTAGTGACTGACTAACCAACCATCACGCCGTTTTGCCGCAGGGGTAGGCAGAGAGTATGGACCACCAAACAACTTAATCTTGACATACACTTCTTGCTTCATTTACATTCATACATCGTCTCATACATTCTCCTCTTTCTAGTCTTCGTTCATTCTCCCTACATGCCCAAACCATCTAAGCGTCCCGTCCTTAAGCCTACTCACTATTCTTACATCAGCCTTGCATTCTTTGCGAATCTCAACATTTTTCACACGATCATACATAGTTTTACCACAAATTCGCCTCACAGATCTCAATTTTACAGCATTGAGCATAGTAGAGGTTAGTGCAATCCACTTCAGAACAGGCTCAGCCTAGTGAGTGGTATATACCAAATTTTATATTTTTATATTGTCATATATATAATTATTTATATATATTTTCTTAAACTTGCCATAAATTTTACTAAACACTACGTAATTATGTATTTTTTGATTTATAATAATAAAATAAAAAGAATAAAAATATAAACATATGTACAAATAATATTGAAAAAAGTTTTTGTGAATATACAGATTCACATTTTGTTTTCGGGAATGCCGAAAACAAAATGAGAATCTGTATAATCGCATAAGAGTCCCAACTGCTCCCAACCGTCTGGAGCCAGTGAAACTATGGCATCCCTAATTGGGGTGTGTTGTGAGGCTGAAGGTATCGAGGAGGGGAAGGAAATGGGCCTGAGGAAGGTGGAGAAGTGCCTGGCTATTCATATCTGGTCATCAAACACGGCTAAAGCCATTCCAAGAAACGTAAAGCATAACATCCAAGATGCCCGCTATCGATATGGTACACTATGGTACGATATACGGTAAATTCACCGCACACAATTCACCACAGGGAAAATTATTTACCAAGTGTGTTTTTTTACTAAAAAAAATTGTACAAACTATAGCCAGTTCTGTTAGGTTAGATTAAGTTAGGTTCTGATAGGTTAGACCAACTTGTTACTATTAACATAATGCAAACATTCCTTTGCACCATCCAGACATTTTATTGTATACATTGTGCGCGGTGAACATTCTGCGGGGTGAATGTTACGCGGTGAATTTTTTACGCGTAGGATAGTGGACTGTGTATGTTTTTAGAGTCATATGGTACACTCTAGTGTAATAAACGTCATAATAAATATAACATAATTGTCCAAATTTTTTTTTATAACTTATTGAAGTTTGTAAGCCTCATTGTAATATTTAATCATTGAAGAAGATAATATTAACACATACCAAATGAACCGCGAAACCGAAAAAACAACAGAAAATAAAAATATTTCAGTCGCATCTGGGACTCGAATCCAGGACCTCTACCTATCCGGGGTAACCGCTTATCATACTTCAAGTTCAAGACTAGTTAATATTATCCTCCATTTTTATAAATCCCATATTATTGGCTGCTATCCTTATGATGATTGCAAAGTTTCATCCCGAACTCAATTGCAATCGGAATAGAGTCTCAGATATACCTACCCGATTTTTATTCATATGAGACATCTATTGACTTATTTTACAAGTCTGGAAAGAATTTTTTTTTTTATTAAATACGCAGATAAGGGAAGACAAAAATACCAAACGAATAAACGAAAAGGAAAAATCTTTAGCAAGAAAAAATAAAAATAATAAGGTAAATAGTGTAGGAAAGTATAATGCAATTAATAATTAGGTTGTGTGTATAAAGTTGTATATGAAGCACACAATACTACCGTGATTTATCTAAAGCATTTCTAATAAATTCTGAAAGCATAAATACATTTCCGGAAGCTTTACTCAAATAGTACATTTATCTACAAAAGTCGTTATTTAAGTTATAAAATAATTTAAATGTCATTAAACTCGAAGAAATGTCGTTAATCATCGTCGGATTAAAATCTCAAACGGAATGTCCACCGATATCTCTATCCGGCTCCTGTTTCTTATTTCTGTGGTTTATAAACAGCGACATCTCTTAAAGTCTCCGGTCTCTTTTCGAAAGGAAGATTAATGATAACATGTTTACAAGGACTTTAACGCCCGTCGGGAGGCCGCGAGATCCCTTCGGTGAAATTTACAAACAAACTCAGCGCTGAAAAGAAATTTGGACGTGCTGTATTGGACATCTGGGAAACGAAATATAAAGGAAGCCGCCAGTTTTAGGCTTAAGCATCTAAAAAAATACAGTATTTTTAGACGAAAAGTTTACCGTAAATGAACAACTGCGGAACTCGTTCACAGACGAAAATGTTAAAGTCAATTAAAATAATAGACCTGAAAATCGAATCGGCATCGACAGCTCGTTAATTGTTTTTTTGGATGCGTTTTATAAAGATGTCAACCTTCATTTCGACACTAATTCACGGCAGAATTTTAACATATTTATTACACTTTTAAATTTAGTATTAGGTTTCCTTAAACGAAATAGGCAATAGAAATAGCGTCTGACTCAAATATGAGCTATTATATTTATAAAAAAACCTCGAAGGGATTATAAAACTTTGATTGCTGGAATAGCTGTCTTGTACCCGGCCTCGCTCGGGATTTTTTTTTTATAAAATTATAAAGTTGTGAATTCTTACTTGTCCTTAGGATGCCACAATTGATTTGACATCGAAAGTAACTATCTCCAAATAAATAAACATTCATTTGAATATTTTATTTCATTCCAAACGTTTATTTTTTCGAAATATATCTAAATCATAAAGTTCTTAAGTAGGTACCTACTCGTATTTTACATTTTGAAAATATTCTACCCAAAAAAATCTTCTTCTTTTGAAAATGCAATCAGTGGCTAACCAGAGTGTTATATCTATAGGCTTACCTAAATAAAACATGGCGAGTTCAATGTTTTCATACTAATTTTAAAACGTTTACATATTGGATATCATTCAAAATACTTTCTAAACCTTCCCAGCAGTAATGAAAACAAACTGTGCTATTTTCAGCGAAACCGGTCAAGTAATTTTCGAGAAAATCGAGGACAAACAAAAAAAACTTAGATTGATTTTTTATAAATATGGATAAACTCGAATCAAAACGATTTTTTATTTTTTTTATTTATTTAATAATTCGACATATTGTAGACATTGGTAAATACAATACAGACAATACAGACGTCAACAAAAAGCTGCAATATAGGTGTGAATATATTATGGCCCAGTTAACATAAGTTTCCAATTAGGCAGTGCATGTTCTAAGAATCTAATCATGGCGTGGCGTGTTATGCAAATTTTTCAAATTATATTTTTTGTTAGTCGGTATACAATATCAATTAAAGATGTTTCAAGATTCAAAATAGTAAAGGTATCACACTGGTAATAGAATTGAATCAGATTACGTTTTTTTATTTTTTTTCTGAATCTGTCTTGCCCAAATCTTAGGCCATTTAGCTGAGGATGACAATTTACTCAGTTTCAGATGCGAAGGGATTTGATTGTATATTTCGGTCCGAAGTACGAGAACATTTATTGTTCAAATCCAACCTAACCTAGCTAACCATAACGTAATTTTACTGGGTATATATAATAGATAGAACGCCGCACGACTATTATTCGCTATCAAAGAATGTCTTATACAAACTCTTCTATTAATCCGATTTTTTTTTTTTGAAAGACAAATATTCCCGGGTTACGAATAACCTGACAATATTTGAAAATCTCCTACTACCATCACAGTAAGCGGGAGATGTTTGTGTCGTGATGGAGGACTTATCCGGCCGATGAATTGAACTCACGACGCATGGGTTAGACCCGGACAAGATACCAACTCAGCCATCGACTGGTGGAAAAGTGAAGTCTTTATGACTTTTTGTCAGAATCCGTTGAAATCCTTTATACCGTTTTACACTCATCTTATGTTGTAGGTTTGGGTGTATCCATCGCAGTTTCTCAAATCTATTCCCTATCGTTTAAAATATATGCGGGTTTTCCAGCGGGATGACCAGATGATTCTAAAAACCTTCAGAGGCTTTAGATTAGAGGCTTTAGGGAACGAAGGCTTCGAGGCTGTCGAGGTCTATCGCTTAATAAATTAATTTATGGCTCACCCCAAGCCGCCCCGTTTATGCTAAACATGTTTTTGATATGAAATATGTCACAACATGTTTTCTTCGCAAAATGTCTATAATAAATCATATCCTTTAAAATGAAATTATAATATTAAATCTTATGTAATTATTACATAGCAAATGTTTCAAAATTTTTAATTCTGAGATATATTGGATTTTATTAGATAAATTATTAATTTGATTTTTAAATAGATTCTGTAACACCTAAAGTTAAAGGGAGATTTTTTTAAACCCATGTTCGTTCAAGGAAAACAGTAGATTTTATTAAATTGCGATTTTCACAGAAAACGTTCTCTTCTTAAGAAAGATATCACCACCGAAAGCATTTCTTTAGTCGTTTCTCATCGCAGTGGCAATTTGCGAGTCATCTTATACCAGTATATCTTAAGATTAAGAAAAACAGCGAAAGGGAGATGAAGTAACTAAGGACGATGTTTTTCATTTGTCGCAATTTGTTAGACAACTATGATGCAATTAATGAAATTCCCATCACAAATTTACATATTCCAGAGAAAGCATGTGTACTGAATCCCTTTAATGCAAGCGAAAAACGTTAAATTTTCTTTAGCGTCAATTAAGGTCGAAAGACATTTTAAAATGGGTGTTGCCGCTAGTGTCACGGAAATCTATATAAAAGGTTGTTTCCTAAAACAGCATAAACATTCGAGTGGTTGGGGTGTTATTAAATAACCACAACGTTATCCCTCCATAATTTGTAACACAACACAACTGTATTTTCATCAAATCCCTTTGCAGTTTTAGAATTTCCGTTGAAAATTTAAAAACTCTGAAAATACGCCAAAAATCAGAAATCAGATTTCTGAAAAAGTCTATTTAAATTAACTGCGATTTCGTTTTTTCCAATCTGGCATAAAAAATTACAAAGAAAAACAATTTTAATACTAAAATATGAAATTAAGTTGTTTTGTACAAACGGCAATTTAATAAATAAATTTCAACATGTTTTGAAACCAATGAATCCCTCGTCGGGATACAAAGTATACTGAAAAATAATGACAAGAATAAATAAATTATAAATATGAAAAATTAACAATAAATGATGCAGGTAAATAATTACAAGTATTATTATACATAATTGTTATATTGAAAGAAGAAAATAGGAATTTAAATAAAATCAAGAAATATTAAAATTTAAAATAATTATTATAAATATAGGTATTATTGTGAAAATAAATTAAAGGGATTTTTTTTAAATATTTGGTTATAAGTAATGTTTATTTGTCTGTTAACACTTTCTCTAATTTCTCAAGTATCTAATTTTAAACCAGTGATATTTGTTTGTATGTAACATTTTTAGAGCTATATGTATTGTCACAAAGCTTTTTTTACCTTGAAGAAATAAAAATAAAACATCGTTATAATGTTTATGGTGTCCTTTAAAGAATTGTTTTATTTTTCATGTTCGTACTGCATCAACTACGCTTAAACAAACTGAAAACTGTGCGAAAAAAAAAGCAAAGAGAGCCGAAAAGAAAAGCAAATTATCTCGCTCCTTGAACGCAAACTGTTTGTTGATGCAAAATACCAGTGCAAAACTGTTTACGGGGTCAGGATGTGACTAAGGGGATATGGAAGGACTTCCTGGGCATTACATTTTATTTAGTCGTTATTGGATGGCAGGCAATAGCAAGTGGCCATAAAGCCTAAGAGGCAATTATAGATGAGCAATATTTTACGATGAAAAATAAAAGATGATGGGAAAAAGAATCTAAACGATTATCTCTTGATAACGGAATAAAGTTGCGATTTCTCTCGCATGGAATGGTAAGGCTTTATTTTAATGTATTTTATAGTATATTTTGTTTTCTTTTTTCCGGAAACTGTGATAAAAATAACAGTAAATTTATTGAGCGTTATTTTTTAATACTTCTATTCAAGTGGGGTTTGCTATGTACAATTTGTCTAATTTCTGACGTATATATTTAAAAAAGATAATAAAATAATGTTGGTGCGTACGTAAATTGTGAGTTTAAAAGTAATTTACTTTTCGTACAATTATCATAAATATACATAACTAGTTAATAAATACCAATATATACGTGAAAATCCAATGAATATAAAAAATGACAGAAATATTATATTACACATTTTCTTTTATGTACTCATATATATATATTAGGTTACAGAGAAAGGGGGTTAGAATCTACATCAAAGGCACATATTTGGGTTTTAGTAAGGAGAGAGAAGGATAACAGTATTTCTTTAAATATGTGAAAAATTGGTACTACCTAACCTCACTCTTCCCCATCTTCATTCTTTCTCACATCTACCTAGCAACATTATACAAACGGGGGTGCTATAATTCCACTTACGATATATTGTATTTTGAGAAAAAAAAATCATAACTGAGCTGCGGACCATCTTACAATGCTGTTTATTCAACTTAAACGTATATTTTTTTACATTAACTCCACAAAGACGGCCCCCGAGGGAAATAATTTCCCACGAGGCCTATTTCGTCTTTGAGGATCCTGTGTAGAGAGTCTTTTAGAGGATGGAATGGAGTGAACCTGGGTTTTGAAGAGACCTATATTGTAGAAGGGAGGAAACACAGAGGACAAAAAATTCTTCCACAGCCGAGCTGTTGAATACAAGAACGAGTCGTAGAAGTGACCCGTTCTTATGTGACAAATGTCAACCTTGTACAAATGTTGGGCGCGCATTTGACGTTTTTCCCTACTGTGTACCGGTGCCGAAGGGATCAATAACGCTAGTTCCTCAGAGCATCTTTTATTGAAATACCGGTATAACAGGGGCAGCATTCCCGCCTGACGTCTGTGTTTCAAAGATTGCAATCCATTTGTTGAGAAAAGCGAATCTATCAAACGAATAAGATACCCAAATGATAGGCAACATTTATAACATATTTAAGATAACGTTACGATTAAGAGTGTCATTTGAGAACATGCCAAAAATAATGCATAATTTTAATGATCTTCCTTTTATAATACCAGACTTCATTCGAAATATAAGCTTTCATCATGAAAATGGAATATTAAATGAAACTATGTAATATTCAGTGGCTCCACAATACTCAATGATAATGCACAGATTTATAATTTATGAGGTGATCAAATATTGATTATAATTATACATTGTTTCAGCCCCTGAAGTATCCATCGTTGACGAGTCCGGCGCCCCGCTACGAGAGCAGTACTACGAGATAGGCTCTACGCTGTATCTCCGCTGCGTAGTACGAGGAGGGCCTACGGTCAGTGGAACCAACGCTGCTACGGTAAACATACAATGTTTTTACATACTTTTATTGGCGATTTTGTGAACGTGAATAAGTAATTCTACGGAGGATTTTACCAATTTCAGGAGTCATCTATTCAATTCATAATATATCGAAGGAAGCAATCACTTTGTGGCTTGACATTATAATTTATACAATGTTTTTGTTTTAAGCCACTTTGTTTTATTTATATATAATTCTGCATTTGACCGGTTTCGGTTGGACTCAACCTTCTTCAGAAATGTACACATATAAACTAAAATTAAAATACAAAGATATCATAATGGATACAGAAAAAGTGTGGGAAAGACACATCACGTTAGGGTAGAACAGGACAGAGCATCAGAGAGTGGGCGGTATAGTGGTAGGTAGAGAGGTAGAGGGAGGGGAGGGGAAGAAAGGGAACATCCTTAAAATCGGACTCTTCTTTGTCTTTACAGCCATTCTTTACAGCCATTCTTTAAGCCATTCTGGCATCTATAAACTAAATTATAACAATTTTCTAAGATGCCTCAAAAATTATGATTTTTTTTTTCGTAATTTAAAACAAAAATAAATAAATCACTTCTCATAGGTACTTGACATTTACTACACTTTTTGATTAAAAAAAAAAAAAAAAAAAAAAAAAAAAAAAAAAAAAAAAAAAAAAAAAAAAAAAAACAAACAAACAAACAAACAAACAAACAGACAAACAAATATCAGAGCATCATTATGAGATTTGTCCAAAGCGCACACACGTCTAAATTCCTCAGGAAACTTGTTATAGCTGGTGTAAGCAATGTATTACAATGATTTCAGTCCGTATTGGTGAACGTCGTGATTATAGTTTAGTTTTATATTTGTGTGAGTATGGCATTGAATCATATAGTGTTTGTTATCTCATGGCAAGGAATAATCCTAAACGCTAAATACTAGTGCTTGCCGGTAAATATCCTCAACGGGTGTATCCAATGGCAAGCCAAAAATGTTACGTAGGACCCGATTTTGTTCTTTTGTATCCTAATTTTCAAAATAGAGTATTTTACACTCTCTCTGCCGTACTACAAAGGTATACTCGTTTGCGGTACCTTTTGATTTAAATAAATAACATTCAGTTTTTCGGTTACTTTAACCATAAATACAAAAAAGTCTTAAACAGGTGTTATTAAGATCATCATAATAATCAGTTTCACAGTAGAAAATCGTTTATTCTACAAGCCCAATATTTAAAAATTATAAATTCAAAAGATGTAAAATCACTTTGCGGAGTCATATTTATTAAATTGATGACAATTAATTCGTTATTAATTTAAAAACATAGTCAGATTGTTTATCCTGACGAGGGGAGCTTTGCTTCTGAAACATGTAGATATTTAAATATTAAATAGAGTGGTTTTAACTTTTTTTTTTTAAATGTCGTTTAGTTAGATTAGGCACTAGTTGTAGGCACTGTCTGTCCTGTCTGCACCGTCCCTGACTTGACACAAATATTTTTAAAAAATGATGATTTTTGCTCTATTTTATATCTTTTTCCAAAACAACATTATTTTTTGTATACTTTCCATAAATTCAACTTCATCTGTTATGTATACCTTACAGAAAAATTATTTCTATATTTAGCATAAATATATATTTTTTAAATGTGGAAACTCTCATTGTATACATAGACAAATGCTTTTGATAAAATAATGAAGAACACACTGCATACAAACAACATTTAATATAATTATAAGTGATTTTGTGAAATCACCCATTCATAGAATACATCGAGTTGTAAATGAGTATTGTTCTCTAAAAATTTTCAGATACAAGGGTGCGTTCAACCTTTAAGTAATTATATTATTACGGTATCTGCGGTGGAACGAACTTATTTTGTTTCTTACACTTACTTTAAATATTAACGTTTATATTTTGCACTTAAAAGTTTAACGTACCTTTATAATCTTATGTAATAATGCTTTATTCAAAATATCTAACTTTCTTTTTCATATTACCTGATAATAAGTTTTTTTAAAATTGGAAATTACTGATCAACTGCAACAACATTTAAACTGACATTTAAAGATAATTTAATAATAAGTTCAGCTTGGTATGAAAAAACATAATTATTATTCTATCATCGCGTTCCGCAAATTCGCATGGTTTGGTAAATCATTATTAATATTGTTTCATTATTTAAAACTTTGTGGTTGGAACAATTACCACATAGGTTTAAAAAAAATATATCAAAAAGGGTTTTGAAGAGCGAAAATTCTTCGGAATCATTATAACCAATTACCTTTTTGGATGATTGTGTAAAACAGAGTCATTTTTTGTTCCAGGTTTGGTGGCTACACGGTCAGCGAGAATTGCACCGCGACGCCACCCGCGGCGGCGTCGCGGTGAAGACGGAGGCTGGGCGCCGGGGATCCGCCGAGAGCACCCTCCGGGTCAGCAAACTGGGGCCCTCCGATGCGGGAAATTACACCTGTGCCCTGCCGCCCGCGAGGGCCTACACCGTACTTGTGCACGTCTTGAATGGTATGAACAAAATCATTATAATACTGCCCCCCATCGTCCCATCGTTGTCAATTTCGTCCACGATGGCGTCCCGAGCGGTATCTATGACGTTAGAGCCGATACAAAGCATTTAGATTTGTTAGTTATATAATCTTTCGGGAGAAGATGTTTAAAACTAGTGAACGGTTAGATATATGCATTTAAAAAACTTAAATTAAATTCACCATCTGGAAAAAAAGATGGTGAATTTATTAATCGATAAACTAAAGTTTTTAAGACAAGATTTCTGTGCATAGCGCAAAGGGTAACAATTATTTTTATAAACAATAATTATTAGCCAGAAACACTCATCCAAATTGAAAAAAACCTTCCGAGAAAAGATAAATGTCGCCGACAGGACTCGAACCTGCACAGGTGAAATATAATAAAAACAATAATTATTGAATGAAACACTAGTATATATTGATTAACTTGGCGGGTTTGCGATAAGCCGACGTAGCTCAATGGTAGAGCATCTGACCGGCAATCAGAAGGGTGCAGGTTCGAGTTCTGTCCGCGACATTTATCTTTTCTCGGAAGGTTTTTTCAATTTGGATGAGTGTTTCTGGCTAAAAATTATTGTTTATAAAAATAATGGTGAATTTAATTTAATTTGTTTAGTTCTGGTTCATTTTAGTGTTTTAATAGTCTGAAAAGAAGCCTATCAGTATGTCGATGTTTTCTAACACAAATTTTTGCCTGTTGAAGATTAATTAATTTGTATGCTTAAAGCAACCTCCAACGTAAGCTGATGTGACTGGACGATATTTGAACATGGACACATGTGTAAACTGTCCTCTAGTTAATTACATCTCCGTACATTTCGGTTTATTAGACACTACACATAAGCAGGGAACCTATATTTGGACACCTTTTGAAAAATCACGTCGTAGTAAATTCAAAGCATTTAAATGTATGAAAAATAAAATGTCATTTTATATTCCGATAAGGCATTTAAAGAGCTTATTCATGAATACGGTAACCTAAATCTTGCACTAAAGAAAATATTACACCACAACTTTCTGAAAAATTGTATTTTTATTTATGAATATTAATGTATTGACTATATTACCTAATAAATTTTGACAGTGTAATAGGTTTTTTAAACCGTAATGCAGTTTTTCTACGTTTTTTTTTACACTGAATGTTTTTATCAAGAAGTTCCAGATAAAAACCTTTTACTACGACGTATTAACCTACGGTTGGAGAGTAATTTCTGCGGCACTCCGATTTATAATTAATATTTGGGATGTTAATTTCTTAGCTAAATGCTGCTCAATTAATCACTGAACCACATTTCAAGATTTCACATAATCCCAAACTGACTAAGACGAGCCTCCTTAATGGATAGACAGTCCATAAAGCCTAAAGACTCTTTCCTTGTAAGAGCATAACGAGAATGTTCCGGGAATACTCTGAGTGTTACGTCTGGGTTAAATGGAATGTTCCCGGAACATACATTCTCCCTGCGGGCTTGAATGACGCCTTATCTTGCTCAGCCACCTGCTCCGGCCACGAAGTAAGAACCCAGCTAATTATTTGAGGAGATAATAAATATGATGACTTTTTCGCAGTTCTGCATTTATCAAGCAAGTGTTTAATCTTCTACAGTAATTTTCATAAAATTAGAGCTTAACTAAATGCAATGGATGCGACATTTTGCTCGCTTCTTCTTGTGTACCTTTCATGATGTGAATTATAACAACGGCCTTGACGGCCTCCATGGTCGAGGGGTAAGGCTCTCAATTACGTATCTGAAGGTCGGGGTTTCAAATCCCGGGGTGCGCAAGTAAATTTCATTTAATTAATTTGTGTTTTTTTACAACTAATTAATTAAAAAATAATATACAGTATATTTGTGCATGTTCCAGAGTTGAAGATACTCTCAGTATCGCCCTGATGAAAAACCACCATTTAGAATTGAAACGTTGCTTAAAATGGCTTTTAGCCGTGTTTGGTGACCAGATCTGAATAGACAGGTATTTCTCCACCTTGCCCTTCCTCTTTTCCTTCCGCTACCCAATACCTTCAGCCTAACAACATTACCCAATTGGGGATGCCATAGTCACTGGTTCCAGACGGATGGGAGCATTTGGGACTCTTGTGCAGTATTCATATAAAAAAAACTTTGTTACTTGTTCAAGAGTTGTAGTGGTTAGATCTAGACAGAGGTCAAAATAAAAAAAATATTGCGTTGCAAAAACATATATATTTTAAAAAAATTTATATTGAGTTAGTTCGTATTACATGTTGTGTATATAAACTAATACATATATAGTCACATTTCACTGCTTATATAATTATAGTTTTACTTTAAGCGTAGCAATTATTTTTAAATGCATTCATTCTTCAGACTTTCAGGCATCTCATCATACATTTTCAGTCCTCTATGCATTAAGCAGTTCTGTGATTCTGTTTTTTTTTCTCATGTGCGGTAATCTAATTCTAGCAGCGCCACATGTGCTCGCTATTGTAACCCAATTAGCCAAGAATCCATGTTTCATAATTATTTACTAAAATTATTAAGAGTTAAGAAGAAAATTTTGGAATTATTTTCAATTTTACGCTTTGGTAATATAATAGTAATTATTATTATTATATCGAAATATCACCCCTAAGAGGGTTAACGCGCGCAACACGGTATCATTTCTAAATATATAAATACACAATATACCATAATCTACACATCTACCCTGATGATAGACACTGTAATGCTGTCCGAAACATTGGCTACAGGAGGAGTAAGCGCAACACGGCATAATATCGCAAAAACTATTGAAGAAAACACCTGAAAACACATCTTATTGGAAGGAAATTGGAAGTCTGAGGAAGAATTAAACGGGTTTTGTGCGTAGGAAACCGTAATTAGTGGACAGGTGTTAGAACAGTTAGAAGTGAAGGTCACCTAGAGGTGGAGAGGGTAGTCGCCAGGTCGCCAACATTATTTGAGGAATGAAGAAAAGAGAGATCTCTTTATATTTTCTAGTCCTAAAACTGTTGAAAAAGAAGAATGAATTTTATCAGGACGTGGGGACATGGCATTTGGTGCCCAGTGACGTGTAGTCCTTAAAGGCTGAAAATCCGTTTCTACTTTAAGAAAACGAACCCTTAATGAAAATAATAGAATTTTCGATTAAGATATTTGTTTATCACACAATTGCTCTTTTTGGATAACTTGTTTCTATTTGACAAATTTGTGAATTTTACTGAGATAATAACCGAAATGACCATTTTCAAATACTCAATGTACAATTCATACCGGATCTTGAAAAACTACATACAGCCCACCTTTGGTAATAGAGCAATACACCCCACTGTTGGTGCTACACATAAATAAGAACACAAGAAATGCGATGTTAGAATGTTTCGTGATCCAGTAGTCTATCCATTCGGTACTTAAATTTTTAATTCAAAAATATTTTGTGTTGATCAAATGAATCGACAATATACAATGTTTTACGGCATATTCATTGGCTCTCTAAGGGCTAGAACTAAAATATACTAAGTCAAAGGCACACCGGCTTCCATTCAAATCTACATAGAAGGCACTTATAGTGTGTAATATGTATTATATGGTGCCACATATGGCACAACGCGACTCAACGGCTATTGATATTTAGTGACTACAGGTTTTTATAATGTTGCAATTACCTCTTTTCAGTGAAATAGTGTAAAATATTGTGTCTTTTTTTGTAATATTTCATTCTGAACCTTCATTATATTATAAGCTTCTCAAATAAACTAAGTTTCTTTAAACATCTAGCTTTTCTCTAATTACTAACAATCTGCTTTTAAATTTATTAATGTCTTGAGTTGAAAACTATTTTGATTAATAATACATTATCGACTGAAGCTTTCAGTATCAAGCTTCTAAAGTTAAAAGTGATAATTGTAAAGTTATATGAGCATCTTAAACTTATAAAATCGGCATTTGATCAGAGTTGAAACTAATCACGATATTAATAATAAAGTTAAATTGGGTTAGTAGCGAAATATTGTTTTTGTGTCACATAAATAAGGAAGAAGAAAATATTAAAGAGAAAGAAAGATCCTTAAAAGATTCTCTGGTACAGGATGGTTGACATTAATCTTACTTAAAACATAGTTCGTCGTCTAATATTTGTTTGCAATTTGAATTTGTTTCTACTATGAATTAAATTGAAATGCCCCACTGTGAAGCGCTCAAAAAACGTTAGTTGTCGTTATAGCAGCAAATATTTAATTAAATTATTTGATTACACGCCAATCTGATTTTTAGAACAGAATATAATGGATCTGTCGAAAATTTTAAGTACAAAAAGCTTTTAAAGCATAAAGGAATATTAAACAGCATTTCAAATACGTTCAACAGTAACAGTTTTACAGTAACATAAAATAGAAAACTGGGACAAGTCATTAAAGCTGCAATTTTCACGCTACAATAATTAATTGTAATATTCATCTTCGTATAGATGACGCGTTATTTATAAATGGATTTCAAATGTATCAAAAATACCTCCAAACTTGTTGCCCAGGTCATGCAACCTATTGTTTAGCGGGTGTGAATTATAGTTGATTGTGTACGTGTTGCAGAAAAATGTAACATTTTGTCTTGTGTTCCTCGTCGGTACGTGGAATTTAATAGTGGCGACGATGCCGGGGCAGTCAATTAGGTGGTTAATGACTCTATACAATACTTCTTAATCTGAAATAATTCTCCTGTCAGACAGCGTAATTAGATGCAATCGATTCATCAAACTTATATAATTAATGTTAATGTAAATATTGATACAAATATAGCTGTATTGTTTGCATACAGTACGTTTCAATCTTGTTATTCGTCTTCAGAAAAGAGAATTCTAGTAAAAATGAAAAAAGGTTCATTCTGTAAAACTTTTTTACTTTTTAAATTCGATCCACGTACGTTGTCCCTTTTACTCTGAAAACACTAAGTAGGCGTAAATAAGGCAAAATTCTGTTTCTCAGTGACGTTTGGTAAGAAAATAGATTTTAAAAGTGTACCTATTCATGCCATTATAATAAAAAGACATATTGTGTTACTTCACTTCAAGTTCAACACAGACTTAAAAGAATGTGTTGGTTGCCTCGGCCCTAATTGTGTGACCTGTCGTACAGGGTTATTCAAAACGATGAACTTTTCTGATGCACGTGGTCTGACGGCGATTTTTCCTTTACGGGGATATCCAATTTGTTCAAATTGGTCATACCAAAGACAATTTTTTTTATAGTTGAAGGTTTAATGGTAAAAAGGAGACGAAAGGCGCGCTCTACTACAGCTGGCGACTCAGTTTTACAGAACTCATGAAAACAGAAGACCTTGTGCTGCATAGTAGCCATTTTACTCACAACTGATGCGAAATGGCTGCTTGGCGACGCGAGTAGTCTAGCAGTCATTCGCGCAACTAAGAGCGATCTAGCGGTGGCATTCGATACTTTCGGACCTCTTCTTTCAAATGCTATATAGATCATTCACATATAATTCAGGGAATTTTTCATTACTGGTAGAAAATTGAGTCCATCGTTTTTAATAACCATTTTTAATTAATTTGTTTATCTTACTATTTTGGTCATTTACACGTCAAATATTATGTAAATATGTACTTTTTAAGATCTTAATATACGAGTATGTCTATGTATTTTTCATTTATCATTGTCTCAATAAGACGATTTGTAGCCACACGTTTAAAGAGATTACAATATTAGAAGAAAAAAAAACTGAAAAAGAGAAATAGTACAATATGCAGAGTGGAAGAAATTTTTGTGATGTGTACATAATCGGAAACATACCAAGGCAAAACAAGGGTCATGGGGATAGTTTAACGTCTATTTTGTGACATGACGTATCAATGGGTAGTCGATGAACTATATACAAGCTAAAAATGTCAACGATCAAGGCAGCATCAAAGCGTCAAAACAGTTGAACCGCTCTGTTTGTTGGCGCGTTCTATCTAATAAACAAACGTTCTCGCTTTTGAAGGATAAAAAAATACATGAGATCTCACACGAGTGTAGTTGTTGGGGAGGTACAAGTTAATCAATATAGATAGATTACGTAATACAATTTGAGTGGTCATTTTTTATGGAAACCGAATAAATAATAGGTTAACGAGATTTTCCGCATCATTTACTAAATAATCGTGTGGTTGATTTGCCTTAAACTGGGGGTGCGATGTTTGATTAGTAACCATTCGAGAGTGTTCAACAATACAAACAAATAGACTTTACACGTTTAAAATAAGAAAATTGTGAATAGACGCAGCTCTTTTGCCGACAGATTAAAAATTCAAACATGTTTAATTTTTTGAACAGTGGGTACAAAAAATCTTTTAAAAACGGTCAAGTGAATTTTCGTTCAAGATGTTACAAACTTCTAGGCAGAAATAGACGATAAAGGTTGCGAAAGTAGCTAGTACCTGTTTTAATGCTGATTTCGTGGGTGGGGCAACTGGTGAAGCATTTTATGGCTCGGCATAAAATGGGGTATAAAGAAGAGCTCATTATTAGCTCCAAAAGATATTAAAGATTCAGCAACTTAATACTTATTCTGCCATGAAATAACTATTAAAGTCGAGCCAGTCTAAATATGGGTTGTTGGGACGTTCAGCTGGCAGTCAGATGGACCTACTCTCTTTTTAACACGAGTTATAGTGGCATCCTGCTCAGATAAGTTTGTACATTTTTAGAATGGCGGTTCTTCAAGGGGGACAAGAAAAAAATGGTCGAAAATTTGTCTTCATCGAAATAAACGTTTTACAGAAACAAAATATTTAAAAATTTTCGAATCACTTTTAAGCTCTGCGTACTTCCTTGTAGCGCACTAATATGGCCACGACGACGCCCGCGATACCTTTCTAAATAAATTGCACCCCCCCCCCTCCCAACCCCCACACACACACACAAGCATCCATATCCTAGGGGAATATCCTTAAATAAATATCTACATAAAAAAGTACATATTTATTATGCATATTACAAAAGAGGCTTTTTACAATACACATGAATTCTGCATCAATTAGTAATTTTATTTATATATTTTTTAATTTGTGTTAATTTTACCAACCTTGAATCGACTGTTTCGATTTTACATTCTCTGATCATCCTTGTTTGTTCGCGGGGATGTGTTTTTAGGGTGCGAATTGGAAACGGAATTTACGTCACACGAAATCTTGTGCGTTTTTTCCTCTATCTCGTACTCAATACCTGTTTTTCTACTAAACATCCCAACTTCTTTTGCTCTTTGACTAATGGCTACAAACGCTTTTGAATCTCCGACAGGAATCAAATCTTTTGAAATTTTTTAAATTGTAGTTTTACCTACTGTCCACCAGCATTTTTTTTTTTCTCAGATGATTTCAACACCCTTCTGATTTTTTTTCTTTGCGAAAATGTGGAAAAACATTGCACCTTATTCTTGAAAACAGATTGACCTCTACAGTTTCGTTTTTTTTCGTACTACGTGCATTATCAATGTATTCTGTACCAATACGCATTACTGTATGTGTAAAAGTTTCCCTTACGAGAAAGTAATTTAAGTTCGTACACGATAACAAAGTTCGATTTGTGCAACGAGGGCAGTTATATTCTGTTATGCTTTAGAATATTTCGTTACCCAGCGAAAGTATTGCCTGCGATTGTACAGTGCATAATAAAAAAAATGACCCGATAAATTTGTGTTCTTAAAACAAATCAATTGTAATTACTTCACGAAAACATAATATTTATTCTATAAAATCACATCCTCTTTCAATGCATGGGCTGTGTGGGAAAGTTTTCAAATAAAAGTATGAATCTGGAAAGAGATATATAATTCCTGAAAGATAAAACGCTTTGCAATGTACCGATTTGGCATTACGCCAGTCCTGGAATTCCTCGCGTAGCTTTTGAATAGCGAGATACAAGGTGCCAAGTTATTTAATCATTGAAACTCAAATAGAGATTACGAGTAGAAAGGTAAATATCTTTCTGATGCTCTCTAGCAATGGGAAGTTTGTAAAAAAAATCCCTTTCTAACCATGCAGAAACTATACTTTAATTCCTTGCGAGGTATCTTCTATGCGATCTTCACTTCTAAAGGAATTATGTTTGTGGATAGTAATCTTAATATTTAAGTAAAAAGGATTAAATTCTTCTTGTGAACAATGTTGAAATGCTTTAATATGATAATACCTTTTAACAGATTAGTAAATAGTTGCTCTTCGTAGATCACACGCAAGCTTTGTGGCATTGGATTTTTTTAGCTTAACAACTCATATACAGTATGAATTAAATAAAAAGGCAATTTGTTTGAATCCACTTTTATTTTTGTATAAATATGTCGACTAGTTTCGATTCGACTGAATCATATTCAGAACTTAAAATATACTATCTACAAAGTGTTTGCTCCTCGTGAAATTCTGATATACGAGTACAGTTTACAAACTTGAAAATAATCTTAAAAATGGTTTTATTTTCTAATCAAACATTTAATTAAATGTTCGGAGCTGATCAGGTTACGCTGATACCAACGAATTATTGGGGCATTACTGTAAATATGTATATATGCACTTCCAATGTAGGTATGGAAATAAACTCGCAAAGTGAATAAAAAAACGTAATTGACTACCGGTCATGATGTTTAATACAAAAAAAAACATTAACCTAGACAGAATAATAGAAGACGAAACCTTTCTGAAGTGGTAGATCTTGCAAACACAATGACAAAATCATTGACGAAGATAATATTAACACATCCCAAATGAACCACGAAACCGAAAAAAAACAACAGAAATTAAAAAGATTTCAGTCGCATCTGGGACTCGAACCCAGGACCTCTACCTATCCGGGGTAACCGCTTAACCAACGTAGCTAATGAGACCAGTTCAATTTACGCCATTTACACCGAAATCATACTTCAAGTTCATGACTTGTTAATATTATCCTCCATTTTTAACTAACTAACTAACCATCACGCCGTTTCCCCGCAGGGGTAGGCAGAGAGGACGGACCGCCAAACAACTCGATCTTGGCATACACTTCTTGCTTCATTCACATTCATACAATATTATTGGCTGCTATCCTTATGATGATTGCAGATGCGACTGAAATCTTTTTTAATTTCTGTTGTTTTTTCGGTTTCGTGGTTCATTTGGGATGTGTTAATATTATTTTATTCAATGATTAAATATTACAATGAGGTTTACAAACTGCAATAAGATATAAAAAATAAATTGATTATTTCTTTCCAGACTTGTAAAATAAGTCAATAGATGTCTCATAAAAATAAAAATCGGACTCTATTCCGATTGCAATTGAGTTCGGAATGAAACTTTGCAATCATCATAAGGATAGCGGCCAATAATATGGGATTTATAAAATGGAGGATAATATTAACTAGTCTTGAACTTGAAGTATGATATCGGTGTAAATGGCGTAAATTGAACTGGTCTCATTAGCTAAGTTGGTTAAGCGGTTAACCCGGATAGGTAGAGGTCCTGGGTTCGAGTCCCAGATGCGACTGAAATCTTTTTAATTTCTGTTGTTTTTTCGGTTTCGTGGTTCATTTGGGATGTGTTAATTTTATCTTCTTCAATGATTAAATATTACAATGAGGTTTACAAACTTCAATAACTTATAAAAAATAAATTGAACAATGACAAAACTTTAATAGGAAAGAACAGGGCACGCCCAAATAAAAACCCAATGTTAGTAGAACATTTTGTCAAACTGGAGACCAGAATGAAAAAAGGCCACTAGAAGAGCTGCAACATTGTTGGAACAATTCTCTCAAAAGATGCATAAGACTAAAATGGCATTTTCTGATCCAAAACGAGAAACATTGGTAAGGAGGAAAAGTGGCAGAAAAATAAATACTCAGTATTTATTATCTTTGAACCTACTGTGATGTATTCTGCACCTGTTTATTATAACTAACTTTATATGTAAAAGCCCATATAGGGCGTTTATTATACAATAAATAAATAACGAACAAATCACCAAAGAAAAAAATCATAATGAAGAAAGAAGGAAACGATAGTTTGATAATTGTGTTGTTTATTTCATTTTAATACCTAAATTAACATTTCAATCAAAATAGATAAATAACTCAGAAGATACCCAGTGGTTAAAAGAACTTGCGTGCCTTATAAATAAAAATGTATCCTAATGGGTAAATTACTGTTGTTCAGTTATTATGAAAATATATCTCCGATGTATTTATATTGTATCTACAAGCCCGCGAATTATGACTGACCAATATCATTCAAATATATTAACTAATTATTCCTTTTGATTTCCGAATATAGGTCCGTAATACGTGTTTAAGAAATGAAGCATGTGATTTCAGTCACTTTATTTAAAACTAATAATACCTGAAATTACGTAGTCAACACACAATTCCACACAAATTTCAAAGACCTTTACAATTTCATTCCAGGTAGTTATTTAATAAGGGCTGACATTTGTAACCAATTTGAAAGGGCCTTTAATATTCAAATAAGTATGTACCAACCCCTATTCCATTCTATGGGGGAAGCAATAATCAATATTGCTTAATGTCGGGCAATCCAATGACGAATCGTCAATAAAAATATATTTGTCGTAACGAATTGTAAGGAATAAATTACAACGATATTCATGACATCGACATCAAGTTTCCAAGGAAAATGTGTAATGGAAAACAGAATAACGAGACATAGTACAATCCATTAGTTCACCTTTTAATTACAGAATTCGATGGCTTGAAACACTTGCGAAAATCAAAAATTTCAAGTGTTAATATTAAAATAAAGAGAAAAATTAAGGAAACCTAGGTATTTGGGAACATCAACGGAGAAAAGAAAAATTGTATTTATATACTAATTGTTACTTATTTTTACAGTTATGCGTTGTATTTGAATGAATATATGATACATTCTGATGAAATTGTCCTTTTTTCCATCTGAAAAAAAACAATCGCTTTATATGTACTAAAAATTTATTTAAATCCGTTAAAAAAATTGCATCAAACAACACATTGAATGGGAAAGTGTAAAAAGTTTGTTTTTTTTGGGGGGGGGAATATATAGTTATATAATACACATTTGTATAATTTAAATTATTACTTTGTTTAATTAATCCATGAAGTTTCCACTATATATATATTTTTTAAATATTTATAAAAGATAAGAAAGAAAGAAAAGAAAGACAATCGTTAGAAGTGAAATTTAAAAATATATATATATTTAAATAAAATTTTATAATGTTATTAAGTTCTGCAAGTATTTTTAGATTTTAATATTGTGACAGCTGTTTTTCAAACTGTTTGAAAATGGCCTTAAGCGCCGAAACAGCCGTCACAATAATAAAAACTAAAAAGACTTGCAGAATTTAATAATAATATTATTAAATTTGATTTACATTAAATTTAAAAAATATATTAAATGGAGTTAGACGAACGAACAAGTTGTATGAATTAAACACAAAAACAATTAACATGAAGTGAAATTGAAAAAGAAAAATAACGTAATAAAATGAATTATCTACGAAACTAGATAACTAAATAGAACAAATTTAGAATATGTAGATAGATAGCGTTAAATAAAAAGAAAATACATTTTTAATTTAACAATACAAAAATGTTAACTTTCCTAATTGAATGGAATCACGTAATATTTTTTTCTCAAGATTTTCTTTTCTTGTGAGTGACTCGCACAAACAAATTGAAATACTGTTTTTCTAATTTATAGCCGCAAATATGGAAATATCGGTCAGATCTCGGCATTAATTGCTGAAAATACCTGAAGTGAAAAAATCTATTGAAAAAACTAAGAGGACACTGCCAGCTCAGAATGCAGCTGTAGGGAGTGTAAAACACCAACAGCTGTAGGAACTGTGAAGAAGATGGATAGATACTGCAAACTATGGTGCCAATGTCCCGTCTTGACAGGAAGGAGCATCAGATATATAGTGGAACCAAGACACATTACCGAATACCCAATAAAAATCCTGTTGAACTTTTCAAAAGCAACTGTGCTACTGCCAATGTTACGGGGTGAAACATGAGAGATTACATAAAGACCCGTGTGCTAACAGTACCTTTAAAAATCGTCTCTTCTTAGTAACAGAAACAATTTATCAGTCACCGAAAACATCCGAAATCATTTTATGAAAAATCAGTGGGTACCTAAATTAAATTGCCAAAAATTTACGAATAAATTACAGGTCAGCCTTATTATTCATAGTAGAAATAAAATATTAAAACAATTCGTCTTCTCAACAAAATAAGAAAGTCGTAATTAAAATTAAAGGTGGATAATTCTGTGTAAGGAATGACTTGAATTAAAAATTACACACTTTAATTACTACTGTCGAGTCGCTGGCTAGAGTTAATTTCGCAGAAGTACAGGAACCACGCTTACACGTCGCTTATTAATTACTTATCTGGAGTTTATCCAGGAGTCTGGATTATACTCCGACTTATTTTAACTGGATGTCACACAAAGTTCCTGCTCGCGAGCCTCCGCCGAAACTTTCAGACAAAAATTAAAGTCCCGAGTCACCCCGAAATACGCCTAATTTGCTTAGTGTTCCTTACTTCTTAACCTTCGTCAAATTTGGAGGCGAATTAGAATTAAGATTGACTAAGGTAGATGATAGCGCAATATTTTATGAAGTAAATTTTTGAAGGACTTCGTGAAGGTGCGTTCCCAATTCATCTATTCTGATCTATTTCACAGAACGAACCTTTCGCCTATAACCAAACCATACCCTATTGACTATATTTAAACAATAACTTAATATAATTATTAGTTAAAAAACGCTTTATTAAAAACATGTTTTTTATTGTTTCTGCAGTAAATTTATTACTATTTTGTGGCGTCAGATCAGGATACACTGTGTATCCTGATGAGGGAAACTTCGCTTCTGAAACATATTTATAAATATACATTAAAGAGTGGTGTAAACAAATAATCTATAATTGATTTAGCTAATATTTTTTGATTTCTATTTTTTTTTTAATTATTTATTAAGTTAAAAGAAATATATAATTATTTCACATTCTTAACTTAACTACATACATATTATATTAATTAATTACATACATGCATATTATATTAATTAATTACATACGTACATATTATATTAATTAATTACATACATACATATTATATTAATTAATTACATACATACATATTATATTAATTAATTACATACATACATATTATATTAATTAATTACATACATATATCTTATATTAATTAATTACATATTATATTAATTAATTACATACATACATATTATATTAATTAATTACATACATACATATTATATTAATTAATTACATACATACATATTTTATTAATTAACTACATAAATACATATTATTCTTAACCTATTTTAATACATTAAATTTTATTATTTGTATACCTTACATATTATTCCAATTATACATTTTTATTTTACTCACTTATTTTGAGATCGAACAGTTTTTTTTTTTTTTTAAATGTTATTACTCGATTCTCCGTTTTCAGGCTATCGGGAAGGAGATTGTACTCGTATATACTCGTATATATACACCCTCATGGCCTGTGCTTCGTTTGCCACTTTCAGTCTTTACCGCACTCGTGTACAATTTATTATCTTGTCTTGTGTAGTGTTCGTGTACTTGTGGTGTTTTTATAAATACTATGTTCGTGTGTATGTCGTGTTTAATATTTAGAACTCAATTTATTTTAAAGAGTTTATTATTAAAAATACATAATTCAAATGTGGAATAACTTATTGAAGCTTATAAACGTCATCTATATATATATATATATATATTGAAAGTTTGTTTGTCCTTGATTATCTCGAAAACTGCTTGACCGGTTTCGCTAAAAATAGCACGGTTTGTTTTTATTAGTACCGGGATGGTTTAGAAAGTAGTTTGAATGAAATCAAATTATAACATTTTAAAATTATTTTGAAAAAAATTGAACCCGCCATGTTTTATTTAGGTTATCCCATAGATATAACACTCTGGTAAGCCACAGATTGCATATTCAAAAGAAGAAGGTTTTTTTGGGTAGTATATTTTCATAGTGGAAAACACTAGTAGGTGGAACTACTTAAGAACTTTATGATTTAGATATATTTTGAAAAAATAAACGTTTGGAATGAAATAAAATATTCAAATGAATGTTTCTTTATTTGGAGATAGTTACTTTCGCTGTCAATTCAATTATGACACTCTAATGACAAGCAATAATTCACAACTTCATAACTTTATTAAAAAAAAAATCTCAAATGGGACTCGAATCCAGGAACTCTTTGTCTATCCGAGACCTTTCACCTTATCCGGGACCTTTTCTTTTCAGTTTTATGATTAATTTTGAGAGTTGTTAATATTATCTTCAATGATTAAAAATTGTATAAGATATTATTAAAATTGAACTATTATTCACATTAAGCATTACGTTATTTTAAAAATTAAAATAAAAACGGAGTGCTACAAATTAAACTTCCAAATAATAAATAAATAATAAAGATTGCGAATATTCGTACGACAGATTTGGTCTGTCTTTTTGAGCTCCACGTATACAAATGAATAGAAATAGAAATGTGTGAACGTGCGACAATTTCTTTCTATCATAGAAAGGTTCGTTCTATGAAATAGACCATAGAATAGGTACGGCGGGAACCCAACATTATAATTTTTTTTTAAATTCTTTTTTTAAGATTCTTACTTAATAAACAATTAAATGAAATTACAAAATAATACAACAAATATTTATTTAAAGCCGTCTTTACACCAACGAAGAGAACTGGTTGTTGAATTTTGTGTAGGAGTTAAATATAATAAACAGGGCTATATAAAAAAATGTATTAGAAGTAGTTTTGTGAGTGAATTTAAAGACTGTTTCATAGAAACTCAATAACGGGAATAAAGTAATTTCATCAATTTTCTAATTATTACTTTCATAGAGCAAAGCTAAAGGGCACCTATTGGATAGTACCCGTTTGCGAAATATCATTTTAAAATCATGTAAAAAAAAATTCTCTTTTGGTAACACATCATTACGAAGGTACTAAATAAATTAAATCAACATTTTGTCGAAAATGGAATAGCAATAGCAAGATTGAAGTAAATGCGTGCATTTTATTTTATATTATTTTTTAATCTACAATATTGCTAGGTACTAGTGGCCGGCATTGGTCTATGACAAAAGATAGGTTGTGTGTAGTTTTCAAGTTTCAATGATGGACTCAAATTTGCAAGTTTTTCCTCTGATGATCTGGCTTTTTCCTTTACGGAAACATCCAGTTTGCTAAAAATAGTGATACCAACGACAAATGTACTTTCCAATTAGAGGTTCAATGTTAAAAAGGGGACAAAAGCTGCACTACTACCGACTCAATTTATGGAACTCACCAATATACAAAACCTTTTGCTGCATAGTAGTAATTTTACTCACAACTGACGCGAAATGGCTATTTGGTGTGTAGAATATTAACTATAAATATAGCGGTAAGAAATTGAGTCGGTACTTTTGAATAACCCTTTATTACCATCTTCCGCTGATTGTTATGGTCAACTGAAAAAATGAACGTTCTTAATAAATTCATGGAAAATTTACGTTTTCATTAGAAAATTTCTAACCTGAATTTTTCTGTAATTTTTTCTTATTGTTAATTTTTTCTTGGGGTGGGCCCAGCTTTTCAGCTTTTGTGGACAGCACGCCATACCAGTTACCTATCCATATAAATAATGATTATCTTGTTATGAGTCTACGTTTGTCTCGACACAGGAATTTTCCCAATTAAACACATCAAACATGTCTTTATAATTATGTTTTATGAAGATTAATAAATAAAATAAAAACATGGTGTAGCCATGATTGTAAGTAAATTACATCATTATTTAGATTAAAAAATAGTTATTAAATTGATTCACATCGTTGTTATGGACAGACATTAAATACTAGGGTTGATATTAAATATTCACATAACCGATAAAAGCGGGGCGGGGTGATAAATACGTATTGATTAACTTGGCAATAATGGCCGTTTAACATTACCGAATGTGTTCAATACGTTTAATATTTTATAACAAATGTGCAAATGGATTATCATTGATAATTTTAAAAAACTGGGTTAGGTTATTCGTTAGATATTTACATTCAGTATAAAAAATAATCAAATAAATTTATCACACAAATCAAATATTATTATTATTATTATTTTTATTCTTTAGCGCCTTTCTACTTTTACATTACAGAATAAAAAGTACAAGACATAGACCGTAATGTGAAAAAATATGTAAGCAATAATGAGCCATTATGAGCGTGTATAATAACAATTATAAAAAGTTAAAAATCTGGAAATAACAAAGCAAGAATAAGCGTATATTCAAGGTATACAAAAATTAGGACTGATGAAGGAAAATAAAAAAAAATATTATAAAAATTAAATGAATTTATGGACATGTTTCCAGTAAAACGCTCTGTTCATTCCTCACGCCTCTTAACTGCTACTTCCCTATGGTTTACCTCCCACTCCTACACATATATATATGTAATCACCTATTCCCGTAGTATGTTGATCCAACAAGAAGTTATTAGCCTATGTTGATCCAACTTTAACACCATTTAAGAGGTGATTACACATAGGTCAGTATTTTCCATATTTTCATATTATTCTGAATATGGAAGGGTACTCTCTATAGAATAAAGAATACCCAGTAGAAATGGCTTCCATGTAGATTTGAATGGAAGTCAACGTAATCTCTGACTAAGTACCTTTTGGTTCTAGCCCCGAGAGAGTAAAATGCCATTCCATTTAAACGAAATGACTTTATAGTGAAATATTTTTATATAAGAAAATTAAGGCCCGAATGGCCAGACTTTTGCACCGCGAAACACGCTCACATCGCATTTCTTGTGTTCTTCTTTATTATATGGTACTTCCGAAACCGGTCGACAATTGTTTTAAAGTAAATTGTTTAAAACGTTAAATATATTATAGATTTGTTAATGTTTAAATTAAAAACTGGCACATCGATTTTATATCTGTAATTGACACATGACACATAATTTCCAAAATCTTTTCTTCCGTCATTAATATTGTTTTTTGCCATAATGCATCGTTGATTTTACAAAGTTATCGCTAAATGCTGCTCTCGAGGTTTTTTTTTAATTACAGAAAAAATAAAATTACATTTTGACTTACTTAACTAGAACGCTTGCCTAAAGAGATACATTACAATTTTGATTATTTTATTCAGTTAATTTCAGTAAGAACAATTTCTTTTTCAAATATACTTAGATTTTTTTCTTTTTTAATTTTGTCTGGAAGGCAATTATTTAAACTAACAGATTAAAAACCCGCTGCCGTGAGTTTTTGCTGCATTGTTGACATTGCACAGTTCCGCGCTGATAAAATACAAAAAGGACACAGCATGTTCATCGTAGTACGAATTGAATTGCAGACTCTTTTACGTATGAGAGAAAATTACTATTTCTACTATTTGCGTCTACACAGCGATGAACATAGGACTCTAGGACATTAATACTTTAAGATTGCCCCCCTCGCAGCTAATGGATTGCTTACCATATTGTGTATGTATGGTGTGTAAATGGATGTTATCATGTTGTCGCGTGAAGTGTGTATGTAGGTACTTGTGACGTTTTAATGAATTCTGTGTATGTATGTGTGAGTTAATTATTTATTTAATTATATTAAGAAACATATATTATTCTCTTACAATTGCAATTCTTATTGTTAACAGTTTTGTTTCCTCGTATATCTTAAGTTACATTCAACCAGGTATGCAATTTGCTAAATTTCTCTTAAATGTGAAGAACAATTATAGGCATTCATCGGTTTGTAAGCCAGAAGTACAAGTATCTACATAATAGTTTCACAAGCAACATCTGAAACCCGATAGGGATGTTTGTTCATGAAGTTCAGGGCTTACAGCGTAAGGCTGTGTTTGCCAGTCAAATGTACCTTTGTCATAGTAATTATTCGTCCTGCGAGATGTCCTTTACCTTCACCATACAGTGGTCGGATGTTGGACCAAACTTAAAGCCTGTCTCAATATTTCCATGAAAATACTCTAGTTAACCTTTCCCTTGCTGTGCTAGAAAATTCCGCGAGCTTTGGTGCTATATAGTCAGGGTACATTGAACGCATTTAGAGTTTTAAAATTTTTAAGTTGAATCAAAATGAATAATATACATTTATTATACGTCCCTTACTGCCGGCAGACCATCGGCTTGTACTGACAACCGCGCATCATGGTATGGCGAGCGAAATCTAGATCGCTCTAGCTCACTACTGCACCACTCGGCAAGTAACGCACGCAGACATTTGGATATATTGACTATTTTTTTTATGCAATTTCCGACTTTTTTTTTTCATTCGATTAATACTTTCCCCTTCCGGAGTGGAAGATACTCTCAGTATCGCCCTGGTGAAAGACCACAATTCAGAATTGAAACGTTGCTTGAAATGGCTTTTAGCCGTGTTTGGCGACCAGATCTGAATAGCCAGGTATTTCCCCACCTTCCTCTTTCCCTTCTCCTTCCACTCCCCAATACCTTCAGCCTCACAACATTCCCTAATTGGGAATGACATAGTCTCACTGGTTAAAGACGGTTGGGAGCAGTTGGGACTCTTGTGCGGTACTCATATAAAAAACGTTTCTCCATACACTTCTGTCAGCTGAGAATGAATTTTCGTCGCCGAATAGCTTTTGGCACACAAAAAACGAATCACGGAGCGTACTTCACACCTCGCGGGCGATGCGATCGGGAGCTCTATTATTTACGGCTGCCAAACCAATACAGCGTCGCAGCGAGTTCGGCCGGAAAGGAATGTGGAGGGGGAAGACGAATCTACGCTCTAGAATTAAAAAAATTATAATAATAATAATTTCCCTAAAAAGAAAAATAGAGAAACTTTTTTTACGGACAACCCTCGTATAACCGATAACTCTTTATTATTCTTTATTTATTATAATTCCCCTGACGAAGATTGATCTAAACGAAACCGGTTGGCGTTAAAATATAATAAATTCATGGTTTATACCAATGTGATTGTTTCATTTAACACAATGAAATATGGTATGGTTGCACGACGTTTATATTGCTTTTAAAAATTATGTATGAAGTAGATTGAACAATCAACATGATGTCTGTCTTACTTTTCATCGTTTAATGAATATTTCAAGGCTCTACAACTTATGACAAAAAGGGTGTTCAGATCTGAAAAGAGTTTAATTTAAGAAGTTAAAAGCTGTGTTTTCCTCATAAGTTATCATTGAATCAGACCAACTATCCCTGCTTTGTAATTTAGATTAATCTAATTATTTAGATTCTAAGCTGTAAATTTAAACGATTGAATTGCACTAAAACCCGCATTTGAATGGTTTCGTAATTAAGTGACTGGATGTCCTTGCGGTTGAATCACTAGGCCAATGACAATGTTCCATTTCATCTGTAATACATTCTATCCAATGGAGCGAACAGATGTCTCTTATTTTGACAATTACATTGACATTAACACAAATAATTACAGTATATACATGGCGTAATTTAGCATTATACCTACCGTTATATTCCCGAGGAATTTAAAAATATGATTTTAAAAAATTGCTGCGGGTTGCTTCGAAAAAAGTTCTGTGAAAGCTCTATTCAAGCACGGTGAAATAACTTGCCTTAATATAATAATAAGAGAAAGTAATGATAGGGCATTCACCAATGCACTCACCCAAATTCAAAACTACTGATTCAACGATTTACGAAGCATATCATAATATAAGTGTATATTCATAGGCATTTTAAAATTATAAAATAATTTGCAAAATTACTGCCTCAACACAGGCTAGCCTAGTGAGGCGGGTTATGTGATACTTCAACTATAACTGTTATTATATTATTTTCTATTTTACTTTATAAACCACTGTACAGTTACATTATTATATTACGAATGTCTTTTAGTTATAGTTAAATGTAACTACAATAAAGATATTATTATTATTATTATTATTTTTTTGTATACAGCGAATTGAACAAACTGGTTATAAATATTTCAAAACTCAATTAATTATCATTTATCCGCAACAAAAACTAAATTCCCTTTGATTATACCTTAGGAGACACTTATCAAAGAAGCAAAATTTGTCAGAGACCTTGGAGTAATACTTGATCTTAAAGTAATCTTTTTCGAGCATACGAAGTTATCGACAAATCCAATAAATTGGTGGGATTCATAATTCTTATATCGAAGCCTTTTCGCAACATAAAGACTCTGTACTCTCTTTAAACTGCCTATATCCGCCCCCACTTCGAACACTACACACCGATCCTGGACACCTTTCTACCAAGCTCACATTGATAGAATCGAAAAATCTCAAAGAAAAATTTAACGCGCATAAATTATAAATTAAATTAACATTTTTAAATTCCCCAACTTTACTTCCTTCAAATTCGACGTTTAATTTTTGATCAAATCCTATTAAATAAACTTCTGAATAATGGCGTGGACTCACTTGAGCTCACTAATTTTATAAAATTCCACATACCGTCTAAACTAACTGGATAAACTAACTTTTTTCAGAACTAACCTTAGAAAAAATTCCCCAGTTACCCGTATTTTTGCACAGTATAACAAGCAATTTAAAAATATCAACATCCTTAACAATAACCTTCAGAAATATCGAACCGAAGTAATGCGTTCGATCACAAAGTAATGCACAAGAAGTATTATAGTACATATTAAGGTATCTCCTATCCCCATCCTATCTTCCCCTTCCTACTACTCTTCCTTAGTTTAACGTTAAATAAAACTTCATTATCTAACCAACATTAGCATTAGAAACTTTTTTGGCTTAACCTTGTTTTTGTATATTCTATCTTTTTTAAAAAGGCTATTTATCTCTTAAAGATAGATAAATAAATTCAATTTTTGAAAATCATAATAATAACAAGTACCAAAATAAGAATAAATGTAGCCTAGACGAAACTCACAGCGAAGTATTACGTTAACGTTATTTATATTTCGCCATCATTCTTGGACTGAGCAATCGTGCAAATCTAATTGGATTTCCAAAATGTTGAGTATTCAAGTAAAAATTTGAATTCAAATTTTTTGAATAACTAATTAAAGTTCATAAACCTCATTGTAACATTTAATCAATGAAGAAAATAATAATTACCAAATCTCAATGAAACATAAAACAGAAAAGACGCATAAAATAAAAAAAGTAACGGTCGCAAATGGGACATGAACCCAAATGTTTTAGTCTTACCGGGACTGGCGTCTATACCAGAACTTTGCAATCATACAAAAAGATATCGGTTAAACATATGGGATTTAATTGAGGTTATTTGTAGTCATTCTTAAATTTAAATATGAAATCGATAAAAATGACAGAAAATAATTAGATCTCAATAGCTCATTTGGTAGAGACACCACTCCAGGCAATACTACAGGATCTGGGTTCCAGTCACAATTACGATCGTTATCTTTTTATTTTCCGTGTCTATTTCATTTTTTTTAAAGTTGTTACATTCCGATATTGTGTCTAACAAAGCGATGTTTTGACTTAAAATCACACAGACATTATGTTGACTTCAATGGAAGTTAATCCACTTAATAGCAAATAAATGTCATAACCTTAGAAATTCCGCTAAGTTAAAACTGCGCACTATCTTTGATGACACTGGGATTGTGCGATTGGGCTAAATTTCAACACAGCGATCGCTCAGTTTGATTCTTGAAAGCGATTATTTCATTTATTATTACTGACTTTGTATAACTTAACAGTCCCCATTAAGTTTTCTATATTATTTAATTTTAGTAGATACACCAAACATAACAACGGCTTAGAGCCCAAAATTATCATGCATGAATATTTTATACCGGCTTTCGCAAATTGAAATTTTAATTAGAGGTTTGAAGTAAATACTAAAATAAGCCACAAAATAGAGGTAAGTGCTAATGGAAACAAAATACGAATATTATTGCCGCTTTAAGCGATGTAGCACAGATGCCACCGAGGGGTAAAATAATTACTGTATTTGTAATGAGAATTAGAAAAGCTTGAATCATAAAATGTTGTAAATTTTTTTTCTAAATATTTTAAAGAAGAAAAAAAAATTAAATGAAATATTATCTTCTTCAATGATTAAATATTAGAATATGATAATCAATAAGTTATTACAATAAATTGAATCTTTAAAGCCAACTGGTTTCGAACATAGTGATATTGTGATAGCTCTAAAAAAAGCACGGTCGTATCGATTAGGCACTCCTTATGGAGTTGGCGAAAAGGTTGAAATTTCCGCATGTTTCGATTTCCGAAAAAAAGAACATTAACAAATACGCGTGTTTTATTTTATTTTGTAAACTCAGGCATAAATATTAAAATGTTTTTCGGTCATATTCTAAAAAACGTCAATATCGGGAAAGTGGTTTGTAAGTAGGAGATTTTGCACTCTAAACATTTTTTTTACGTCTGATAGTTTTTTCTAGGCTTGCAAAAAGACTCACCAAAAAATGCTTTTTTAAACCAAAGGCCAAGGTGTATTCTACTTTTAGTATTTAATCAAATCATCTATGATATTCCTAGGCCATCCAATTTTCAAACCAAAAATACATGATTTTGCATTACTTCGCCCAAGCGATTTTTTTTTATTGTATTGAAATGTAAAGCCAATAACCTTTGAACACAAACATGTCTTCATTGGGGGGATAATAATATATTTGCTCTATAGCATAGAGACAAAGTATTTTGTTTCACATTTACTAGGTCAACACATTTTTCATAACAGCAAAAAATGATAGTCCAGGCATCATGAAATAAGAGTAGTTTTTTATCCCGGTGATTTCTAGGCAAAAGCATATATTTTCAGCTCACATATCTCCTTTCCATCGTGAGCTATTGAGATTTAAAGTATGTATTACGTGGCTGTCAAAAAATTCGATAAAACTACTTCTTCTATACTTTTCTCTCAAAATATCTGACGAAGTCGCGTAGTAAAGCTATTTGCTCATAAAGTAATGGGATTTATTTAAAATAAAAACAAAAAACTACTAATACGTAGACTCTGTCCTGTTCAATTTTTTTTTTAGACACGTATCAGGATATGTGTGGATAGTTAATATCACGTGTTACTTAGTTACTTACTACAGACTCTAATGGCGCTTCACACGATACATATATCCATACTGATCACCACATGGCATTCAAGTCAGGACCAGTATGGAAAATCTTTGCTTTGTACTATCATTATTTTCATACCTGCGAATTCATAGATATGAAGATACAATTGCCATTGTAGAAGAAATAATTTTTGAGACCACTAATCGTCAAAATGGCAACACCTTTAACATAACCATAGATTTCATGCAAATATCTGTCACAAAATGTCAGCGAATAGTCATGTGAAATAAACAATAGCTAACAGTAATCACCTACTCAATCAGCAATAAACATAGTCTACCTATAGTCTTTCTAACAATATTTTAAATATCTACAGCAATAAGCACGCAAAAACTCCAAATAATATGGCTACGTAAAATAAGGCCAGACGTTAAATTAAGAGGAACGGCTGCGCGGCCTATTTCATAGAAAACTTAATTTTGTATTTGAGGCCAAAATGCTCACCTAAAGCCAATGATATTTTTTTAATCAAAAACTATAATAAATATAGAAGTACGGATCAGAAGTAATTTTTTTGTTTTTGTTTTACATTATGAAATATAGGCCATTAAAGGAATTGATTTTTCACGATTTTACAGGCACAATTATTTGGGGGCTAACGGTGATGTAAAAAAAATGTTTTACCCCATCTACTTTGAAAATGTAATGAAATATTAAAAAAAAATGTAAATAAGCATTGTGGTGGAATTTAAATTCAATTGAAAACGACCAATTTACGTTGGAACACAAATTTGTCGTATACAATTTAAAATATCGATCTAAAAAAAGTGTTTTTTTTTTTTAAATGTTTTGTTTTTATATTTTCATTTACCTAATCATACTTACATAGCAAATATGATAATTTTTTAAAAGATTACATTAAACCCGCAAATAATTTTCTAAGTTGACTCAAAAATTAAGATTTTTTTTTTCATGTCCTATATACTTCATAATTTAAAACAAAAATAAATAAAATACTTCTCATACGTACTAGATATTTACTAAACCTTTAATTAAACATGTGTATATATATATCATTCAGTTTGAGTGGGTATTTTGGCCTCAAATCCAAAATTAATTTATGTATGTACAGGCAGCGCAGCCGTTACTCTTAAACTGGACGAACATCGGTGTCAAAATGGAGCACGGTCTTTTTGCATATGATTTCGATATGGATGCACGATATGAATGGAATCTGTACGAATACAGATGTCGTGTAAAGCTCCCAAAAGATCTCTCTGATTGACTTATCGTTCGTATGAATGATGTATGATGCGAGACAAAAGCAAACATCGGTTCGATCGTGAAGTAAAGATTCATGACATTGGTGTCTACATATCGTGCGAGTTGTACATAGATTCATTAAAATGGTTTCCGCGTGTATTATAAATATAGCATTCCTAGATCTACGTACAACAATTCTAGGCAAGTTTCGCAGTATCCACGGAGAGATTTGAGTACATTTGAGTTTCCCTCATAATTCCCAGGGCGCTGATTTCCTTAGTGAGAACTAACTTCGACTAATAGGTTTAAAATGTATGAAAGATATTATTAATCTAAAGATTGTGCCTGTAATGATTTCGCAGTCATGCTATATTTTTATCGCTCTTTTTATCTGCTTTTCACTTAATAAGTAGAAATCATTTTAGGAATTTTGAAGTCTAGATATTTAATCGGGGTGACCTCAGCAGCAGAGCGGTTAGATCCTTGGTCTTGGACCTGCCTTATAAAATTTTATTTGCGTCTGGTTCCAGGGAGGAAGATGTATATAATATCAACCTTGTATGAAGCAATGACAAAGAATTGATTTGTTTGCTTGAATAATTTATAGAGCGCACATTTTTGTGAAATATTGCCTCAATATATTATGTTATCGTCTATTCAATTCTAAACTATCCCAAATGCCATTTTTACATCCGTTTTTTTTATTTATTTATTCGATTGTCTATGTAATTTTCTACATCTCTGTATAATCCTACATGCAAAGTACGTAATTCTTTCTTAGTTATTCAAAAAAAAATCTCTTAAACGTCAAACACTAAAAATTCCCCATTCTAAAGAATCCTAAACTCCTGAGATTGTCTTGAAAAAATGTACGTCTTTAAGGGGGTATTCTGGTCTAGAAATAAAAAATAATCTTTTTTTTTTCTTTCATATTTTCATAGTTAAACTATTTAAGAATATGTCTACGAGAGGATTTTTCAAAATTCAAATTATTTTCGGAGAAATAAGTATTTTGCTGAGCTGGCATCCAAACCGGTTGGGCTGCAACTAATCGAACAAAAGACATAATGGATTCTCCGACTACCTGAATCTATATATCTTAGTAAGCCCTTTTGTTCCGTTATATATATATATAGGAAGTCGAAGTCGAGGAAGGTCCGATGTATGCAGCAGGAATGGCAGATTGAATAAATGTAAGTTAAAAATATAATTTTATGACTTAGACTGCAAAAATTTTACTTGAAACTTTAAACGCGTTTTTCTCAGAACTGTCTTTTTGAATCTGATACCAGTGATTTCTCAGGTTCTACCGAACCGATTTACTTGAAATTTTAAGAGAGTCTTCTTTAGGGACTTGTCTATGTCCGGAACTACGGCCATCCCCAAATTTTCATTTTTACTATTTTTAAAAATCGAAGAATGTCCAAAAAAGTGGTACAAGTTTTTTTTTTTCTTTAGGCAGTCGCCATTTTGTAAAAAAAAAATTTTCCAACTTTTCCGTAGTTCCAGACATTGCGACATTATTATAGATTGATAATCTTTGTTATTTTTTGGTTTTAGATTTCTAGGAGAGTTAAGATCGTGGGTATGGTCACGCACCAAATTTTTGAGACTCCCCACTTCATCAGCTGATAACTAACGGAATTTTGAATTTTTTTTACTTTTTAATTTTTTTTTGTATGCTTCTAATGTGAATAAATAATGTATAAAAAAAATTGAGAATAAAAATATTGCTTGCTTTTTTTTTACAGCACTTCAAAAATTACCTAAAATTCATGTCTCTAGACCAGAATACCCCCTTAAATTCTAATCGCCTAGGAATTTCTTACATTCTTTATTATTACACCCATTTCAACAGTCAAACTAAAATCATTTAAGATAGTTTAGAATTGAATAAACGTTAAGTAACTCTCGCCTTCCTTTGCTCTCCCGGCATCACGACTTCATTCAGAATTTTTTTAAACATTTTTCTTTCTTTAATTAAAGGCATAAACATTTTCTGTCCTCTTGATTCTGTTTCCATGAGGTTTCCCACAATATTAATCACTGCGTATACCATTTCAAAGGCAAGGTATCTAGGTCTTTAAATCAAGGTTCATACGGTTCACCGCCGGAGGTTACCCGGGATACAGGAGAAGTACAGGGAGTCGATGAGACGAACACTGTTAAGTATCTACACACCTTGTGGAATTACGTGCATAGTGTACATCACTCTTAGCTCACGACTAATTCAAGTGCTCCTTTCGGAATTAGAGATTTCACGAGGTGTAAACTTCTCGATATCCGCCGAGGAATCTGCCACGGGCAATGAATACCCAATGAATAATTTTAGACGAAAAGTTACTCAAGTCGCCAGGGAAAATTCCCAACAGATTTTTTTCTTCCTTCTTTCATAAAAAAAATAAATACTTCCACAAAATATTTGTATGTAGTTTCAGGAATGAAATATATTTATTTTATTCTGCATTACTTCTACGTTATATATATTTATATGTAAAAGAAGTTATCAGATAGATTTGAAACTTTGCGAAAAAAAATTGAGCGATCGCTAAGATCAAACATAGTTTAATCACCTTATTTCGCTAAGATTCGTTATTAAATTTGTATTTTATGCCTGTTATTATTGCCACCAAAAGGTCGGCGATAAATAACCAGAAATACTTATATGGTAAATTATACTATATCTAATCATTGTAGAAAATAATATTAACATAACCTAAATGAAACATGAAAACGGAAAAAAACGACAGAAAATAAAAAGATTTCAGTCGCATCTGGGACTCGAACCCAAGACCTTTGCCTATCCGGAGCAACTGCTTAACCAACTTAGCTAATGAGACCAGTTCAATTTATGTCATCTTCGTCGATATCATATCTCAAATTCAAGATTTGTCAATATTATTTTCAATTTATTTTTTTTATTATTTTCTACAATAATTAAATATTAAAATGAGGTTTTTAAATCTCAATAAAAATAATTCACAATTAAAAATTGAATCTACTATATATCTCTTTAGTTCTTAAATAGAGAAACTCTCCAGGTGATATATTTCGTTGGTTTTAAACAATTTTGTTAATACGACAACATTCCGTCAAAGCGAGTATCATTCTTGAAGAGATTCATTCGTGGGGAAGTAAGATTAATATTTAAATCATACACCAGTACCCTTATTTAATGGAGTAATTTCAGAAGAACACTAGGCTTTTAGAATGAATAAAACAATTTATTCTATTTATCAAGTCGATCTTAGACAATTCCAAATTTCAAGAATTTACCACATTACTCCATCAACCGTTTACATAGTATTAGCAAACTTATTTACTTTATTCATTTTATTGGAATGATTTGGGTAACCTTTTCATTGTAATATTTAATCATTAAAGAAGATGATATTAAGAAATCTCGATGAAAATACGACACGGAAAAAGACCCAAAAATAGGTAACGGTCCTCTGTCTTACCGGTTTAAGACAATTTCTAGGCTGCAAATATATTCGGGTAGAACTTTGCAAAGATAGCAGCCAAAATTAATTTAGGACAATATTCATTATTCTTAAATTGAAATACGTGATCGATAAAACTGACAAATAATAATTAGGCCACAACACCTCAATTGGGAGAATGATGTCCCGGCAAGACGGGGGATCTCAGTTCGATTCCCAGTTGTGACCGTTAGCTATTTATTTTCTATTTCATGTTGTTTCGAATATTCATTGGATTTCTTAATATTAGATTAAGAAATCTCAATGAATATTAGTTTATTTAGGAGGGTATTGAGATTTTTTGTGAGCTTAACGATAGGCGGGAGAATATTTATTTATTTATTCCATTACAAAATAAATCAGAAGATGCATAGACATAAATTGCGTTCCATTGTACAAATATAGCTATATGTAAAGTAAGACGGCCTCCATGGTCGAGGAGTAAGGCTCTCGACTACGAATCTGAAGGTCGCGGGGGTTCAAATCCCGGCGTGCGCATGTAATTTTTATTTAATTAATGTGTGTTGTTTCACAATTAATTCATTTAAAAAATATATATATAGTATATTTGCGCACGTTCCAGAGTGGAAGATACTCTCAGTATCGCCCTGATGAAAGACCACCATTCAGAATTGAAACGTTGCTTGAAATGGCTTTTAGCCGTGTTTGGTGACCAGGTCTGAATAGCCAGGTATTTTCCCCTTTTCCCCAGCTTCCTTTCCCCCTTCTCCTTCCCCTCCCCAATACCTTCAGCCTCCCAACATTCCCCAATTGGGAATGCCATTCTCTCACCGGCTCCAGACGGTTGGGAGCAGTTGGGACTCTTGTGCGGTATTCATATAAAAAAAAGTAGAGAAACCTGCTACTTCTTTTTCATGTGAAAAGTTTTTCTCAATAATTTTAACCGTTTTACAGCAAATAGTCTACACTAGTGAAATTTTAAAGTAAATAGTAATAAACAATGTTTGATTTGTCTGGCAAACACATTCTATGAATTCGCCTATATGGTAAAAATGCATGTTTTATATTGTTTGCATGGATGAAATAAAAAGATCAGTTAAATGTATGAAGAATGGTAGGGCTGTTGGTTTCAACAATATTTAAAGGAGATAGCTGTATAATTCTCAGGTGGTTAAGCAAACTTTTTAACCAGCGTTTAGAGGAGGGTTACAACTCATTAGATTGGGGAAGGGCTGTGATCATGCCTCTATACAAAGGTAAAGGATCACGGATGGAATATAAAAATCACAGAGCTATTAGCCTGCTTGAAAAGTTCAGTTGGAAAGCTGTATGGTAGGATATTAATTGAAAGGGTACAAATGAAAAAAAAGGATATAATATGGGATGTGCAAGGTGCATTTATGAGTGGAAGGGGGTGCATGGATCAATTTTTTTCGTTGCGAATGCTTACAGAGAAGTTTCTGACAAAAAACCAGAAACTTTTCTGTGCTTTTGTAGATCTACAAAAAGCATACGACTGAGTTGACAAAAAAAAGTTATGGAAGGCGTTATCCAAGTATGGAGTGAATACGATTATACAGGCAATCGCATCGCTGTACGAGGAAATCGTTATGGTAAACATTGATTTTACGGGATGGTTTAACATCACAAATGTCACCGTGGTCATTCAATCTATACATGGACAATTGTATACAAGAATTGAAAGAGGTGATCTTGAGCGGGAAAATGAGTAATCTGCAAGTATGTTGCCTGTTGTATGCTGAAAATGCAGTACTGATTGTTAACAGTATGGAAGATCTACAGACCCACGTATCTAGGATGAACGAAGTATGTATGAAGAATGAGCTAATGATGAATGTAAGTATGTCTAAATTCATGGTGTTTGAAAGAGAGAGTACGAAAACAGTGTGCAATATAGTTGTGAATAATGAATACTTGGAGAAGGTCTATGAGTTTGTGTATTTGGGAAATATGTTTACGAGAGATGGAAAGACTGATAAGGATATTGAAAGAAGGGTTAATGCAGGAAACTCCATTAACGGAGGACTAAACGCGGCTGGCGCAAAACAAAAAATTGTCCAAAGAATCGAAGGTACCAGTCCACAATAAAGTGCTGATACCAATCCTGATGTATGGCAGTGAGGTATGCAACTGACAGAGGAAAGATCAAAGTAGACTTAATGCTGTAGAAATTAGATCGCTGAGGCGAATGTGTGGTAAAACTATATATGATCGTGTGATTTAGATATTCGTAAAGAATGCAAGGCTGATGTAAGCGCAATCACTAAGATTAAGAAAGGGACGCTTAGATGTTTCGGGCATGTAGAGCATATGAACGAAGAAAGGAGTGTAAGAAGAATATATGACGCGAATGTGAACGGAAGAAGAAGCCGGGGATGTCCGAGGAAGACATGGCACAATCAAGCGAATTAAATACTTGAGTCGGGCCATGTCAGAAGTCGGAACAGAGAGAATGTATGAATGTGAATGAAGCAAGAAGTGTATTCCAAGATCGATTTGTTTGGCGATCCATCCTCTCTGCCTACCCCTTCTGGGAAACGGGTGATGGTTAGCTAGTTAGTTAAGTTTTTTAATGTTATTTCTCATACTGATGGAATTTTGGTTTAACATCCTCATATAAACGCTCATCACCCGAAATGACGGTGCAAAATAAAACTGAAAAAAAAGTCAAATTTTCCGGAATAGCCTTCGTTAGCCGCAACTTGGTAGTCCACTATATCCAGAAGGCTTTAACCCTAGAATGGAAGCGTTTTTTCTTAGCCCACCAATGGAAGCGAGAAGTAATATTGTACCGCCATTTTAAATTATCTGTTTTTCTCCAATATTTAATTAATTTTTGTCATTTAGGGTAATACATATTGAGATCACTCATAATAAATATATGTATTGCTTTAATTCCCAAATATATGCATAATCCACTCGTTTATTGCGTCCGCGAAGCGATCAGTAAATATCACTCTGCATTCCCACCATGCAATGAGACGTAAAATGTCCTCCATTAAAAAATATTAAACTTACTTACGGAAAAAGGCGCAGCCTGCTATTATAAAGACAAACGCTTTGCTGAGGAAAGAACTCAAGTAAAGCATATCTTGGATGAAAGCCAACGCGATCGGGTGGCACTTCACTGAAAAATTAGTTTGAAGTTGGACAGAATAAAATTTACTCCTCGCTTCCATTCCAGGGTTAAGCTGCCGGTGATAAATTTCGGTTCCACCGTCATCATCACCGCAAACGACCTCATATTCGAATGGGGCCTGACCGCAAAATTATCATCACGCAATTTACTTCCCACCTAATGCATTTTTCTGACGACATTTAGCCAATCGAAGCAAACGATGATCATTTTAAAATTTGATATATTGTAAATATTTTTTTCGCCTTCCGAAGTTCTTACTTTTGTATTTGAAGACAGATCAGAACCGGATACCATTTCAACAAACAATTCGTTTACATTTTATTGAAGCTTATAAACCTCACTGTAATATTTAATCATTGAAGAAGATAGTATTAACAAATCTCAAAACGAAATATGAAACGGAATAAACACAGAAAATAAAACGGTATCGGTCACATCTGAGAATCGAACCCAGGACATTTGTCCTGCCGTGATAATACTCTACCAATGAGCTAATGAGATGTAATTTTTAATAAACATTAATTTAAAATTATATATAAAAAATATATGGGAATTTAATTGGGGATACTAATACTTAGAATTGAAGTATCACATTACATATCAATTTGACTGGGTCTACTAGTTCAATTCCTCGGCTGGCTAAGCACTCAATAACGACACAAGTAACATCTTTCGCTTACTGTGATGGTAGTAGTAGATTTAAAAATATTATCATGTAATTCGTAACCTGGAAATGTCCCGATAAGACACAGGTCCTGGGTTCGATTCCCATATGAAATTTTGTTTTGAGAATTGTTAACATTATCTTCAAAGAGTAAATAATGAATTAGTAATTTAGGTATTATTTCAGATTTTCACAGCCTATTTCCTTTAATATTTTTCTGAAAATTGTGTACACACCATTATTCCAAGAAATATAGATGGGGAAAGTAAATATGTTTAAAGCAGCTCGCTCACTGGTTGGTAAAGAATCATCATATACTGGGTGCAGTGATAATGCGTGACGCGTGATACCGAGAGCGCTCCGTTCCATATACAATATATATTGGCGCCCATACATGGGTCAGTACGGTGTGGGAGCGGTTTTCCATACTACGAATATGCATATAAGCGGTTAGTGGTTTCAGTCTCGGTGTTATCGCGTCAGATTGCTTGTTAATAATATTTCCTTTAGTTAAAAAAACGTTATTACAATATTCTTGCGAATTATATGATTAGGCAAATTAAAAATATCAGAAAAGGGTATGTTGATGGATGCTGTAAAGCTGTCCAAAACGTTGGCTAAAGAATAATGAAACGCAGCAAGGCATAACACCACAAAACTTAATCAATCAATCAAGAAAAAAAAATACAATTTTCATTACAGAAAACGTACAAAGTGTTTTTTTTTCTTTCTTATCGGCAATTTTTCTTCTTAGTAATCCAAAGAAAAGGTTTCACAGATTGAAATGTCAGTTTCAGTACGCAACAAAAATGATTATTGATTGTTTTTGTGTTTAATTTCCAGAGCTCCATTTAATTTCTTGTTTATTTAATTTAGTGTAAATAAAATTTAATAATGTTATTTGAGTTCAGTTTTTAGTACTGTGTCAGCTGTTTCGACATTGAAAGCCATTCTCAAACTGTGGTTAGGCCACGTTAAGACGACATATTTATATCATTCCATTTACCAGTGGTGTGCGTTGTGCGCAGTTTGAGTATGAGTGTGCATGGAATATATGAAAATTGCCATTTTATTATTATATTCCGCTGGTTGTTGTGGTCGAGTGAATAAATATGGAAAAATTAATTTTCGTTAAGGATTTGTTGAATTTTTTTATTTTCTTTCTATGATGCAGGTTTTCACGGTCAATAGCATTTTTTTCTTGATTTTTTTAGGCCTATTATGTCGTGTTGCAATTCTTCCTCCTGCAGCCTAGGAGGAGGAACCGTAACATGGCATAATATCCCAAAAACAATTAAAAAAAAACTTTCTATGGTTTTTCTTAGGGAAGGCATAGCTTTTCAGCCTTTGTGGACTGCATGCCACTGGTATCACCTCCACCCATGGAACTTAATAATAACATTATTAAATTAGATTTACTTTAAATTTAAATAAAATAAACAACAACGACGTGATATAAATTCTATGCAAGTAGGTTTAAAACAAAATGTAGGATGTGTAACACATTTGTTGTGAAAGTTTTCTCTTACTTGGGGTGAATTGATCAAGCTTTTTTGAATATTGGATTTCTTTCATGGTAACAGAAAATATCCAATTTCTTTCAAATCAATTAAGATCATACTTTTTGGGATTCTAATGGTCAACCCGAACAACAGGTACATGATTGTTTCGAAAAATTAATTTATTTCGATTGACACGCCGATGTACTATATTGTACTTTGAAATTCAATCATTGTTAGGGGTGGGGAAACAACCAATGTTATCAGTCATAATCGTTGGGGAAAAGTGTTTATAACCACATTTTGGTTTGGGTTCGAAAACCCCTTACGGTGCTAGAAAAGGTTCCATGATAATTCAACCCACATATGAATTGATACACTGTTTAAAAGAAATATAATTCGACTAAAGTATTAAAAAAAATCTAGCCCAAAAATCTAATCAAACCTAACATAATTAATCATTAATTTTCGTTAATATTTTTTTTATTAATTTGGTTGGATTATATTATGTTTTCGAGAATTTTTGTTTGTTTTTTTATAATGACATTATATAACTTTTTATAAATGAGCCGATTAATGCGTGTGTTGAATTATCGGGTCACCCTAGAAAATCTCTCAAGCTCCGGTGCTATTTTATTTTATTTTATTTTTATTTATTTTTTGGAAAATTAACAGCAAATCCATAATTTACATGTATATAACAATAAAAACAATAAATCATGCCAATTATAAATTTTACTCTGCTGATGATAAATACTATGAGTAAAGTCTGACAATATACAGTTTTCCATCAATTAGCTAAAACTATGTCAGTCGGGGGAGGGGAGAGTGGAGGGGAACATAGGAGTGGGATAAAGGTAAAAAAGACTACAGTAGATGGAAAGGTGGTTTAAGTTATCTAGTTTGAGAGCGATTTTGTAATGGGTTTCAATTTAATATCACGTATAGTTGAGTTAAAAATATCAATGTGGCAATAATTTAAGTTAAACGAGTATGTAGATCTGTAGATAAAAGAGTTTTGTTCTATCGAATAAGTGTACAGAGTATTAAGAACATTGTAGTGTTTAGGTTTGATGAATTGTTAACATTTATTACCTACGTAAACCATTTTATTAATAGTACATATCATGTACATAAATAAAATATTGTACCTGCTGAAAACGAGATAAAAAAATCGGCCATGCTTAAAGTGCTTGATACGTCCAATATAGCCGGCAGACCGCCAGGTAATACTGAAGTACCCCTCTCGCTCACTACCGCGCCACGCTGCGCTTAATAAATATTTCGACATTGTAATTATTTTATCCTATACATAAATATATTGACGAGGGACCCCCAAAATATGAACTCTGCGTTTAGTATACTTGCAGAAATATTTAAATAATCGTAGACATATCAAATCAGTTGACAGCACCGAAAAGGAAAGGTTTAAATGTTAATTTACACAATTTCTTCAAACGATTGGTAACTTCGTGATTATTAATAAAGTAATTAAAAATGTACTTTGTGTACACCACTTTTATAAAAAATATCTCTACATGTTTCGACAGCAATGCTGTCAACCTCGGGATTATATTTTGTATTCATATAATTCTGAGGATGACAGCATTGCTGTCGAAACATGTAGAGATATTTAATTATTTTTATGAAAGTGCTGTAAACAAAGTATATTTTTAATTACTTATTTAATTTATATATTATTACGTTATTATTTGTCTCTTCTTTTCATTATTTCTCAATAAACTGTGAATCCTGATGAGGGAAGAATTGCTTCCGATACATGTTGATATTAAATATTAAATAGTGATTTATACCAAATATTATATATTCATTTTATATAAAATGATATCACAAATTGATTTTACATTTATTGAAGAAGTGTTTCTCGTACCTCTATTTCAAGTTTTTTTTTTAAATATTCAAACAGTGTTTATTTATTTTAATTAGTGGTGAGTCGGGGTTTAGTTTAATCAGTGGAGTAAGTTTACGATTAAACATCAATGTTTAATCTACTAGCTCATCACTGTTGACGATGAATTCATAATCTTGCTAGTTTAATTTCCCATAAATCGTAAAAAATAAACCAGATTCGTTTTAATTTGAATTCTTAAATGGGTTTCGTAATGTCTACGTTTTTTTTTCGTTCTGAAAACAATCGTAAAGTTTGTTTTACAAGACCCATTAGTTTAAATTTGTTGTAAAAAACCGATAAAGAATGGTTATCAAATTTTTTTCTAACCATAATTTGTTTATGTGAAAATTACTATCATTTAGGCTCAACCGTAAAATAAAATGATCTCAAAATTGGTTCTATAAGGTATCTGTAATTTTCAGTGAAATTTAACTTTTAACAGTAATTACGATATTCTATTCTTTCATCGATATCCCGAGAAAAAAGAAGTTGCCTAAACCACATCTTATTATTCCAAGATAAATAAACGCGGAAAAGAAGTGTGTTCACGGCTCCGTGAAATCACTATTTATACTATGAATCGGTGAACATTACTAAAAACCAAAAAATATGCTATGGATAAATTGAACCTTTTCCTCGAATATTCTTTGATGAGGATTAAAAAATAATTCTTAATTACGTTGTGAAAAATATAAGTGAAACTACTAAATGATACATTTTTTCATTAAAAAATTATGAATGTGTCTAAGAAACAAGTTTAATAAAATACTGCTTTGTAGCTAATGTGATTTGTGAAAGATTCCTTTTATTAACTTTTATTTTTTTTACAAAATTCTTCGCGAAATAACCGCTTCTTTCGCCAACAACAAACATATATGGCTCCGCTTGCCAAGCTAATTGTTTGCCTATTGCGTTTATTCGTGGTGGCATAAGACACACAGCTTGTTGCAATATTTTTAGCTTGTATATTCCTGTTAAGGCAGCTCTCTCACAGGTAACTAAGAAATCAAAATAAACCGGTTGAGGTAATAATGCGTGATACCGAGAGCGATCCGTTCCACATATTATTATATTAGCACCCGTACACGGGTCGGTACAATGCTGGTGCGGTGTTGCGTACTTCAAGTATGCAAGCAAGCCGTACGTGATTTCAGTAGGTTTTCAATATTGCAGTGACACCACAAAGGTCACATAACGAACTTTTAATTTTAAAAAAATATATATATATTATCTTAAAATACGCTTTTAAAATATTTTTACGATTTTATGAATAAAGCACATTAAAAATATCATAAAAGCTTTGTGAATATATGTAAAATTCCAAAGCCTCGTCGTCACTCGACTCACCGACGACATACTAAATACGAGAAAGTAAAACAAAAATCTGCAATACCGACCTTTTACTGGCTACAAATATACTGACATCTGGAGACTCGTGTGCGAGTTCATACAATGCGACATCAGGCAAAATTACCCGCATTTTTTATTCAATCAAATTTATTTGACTGATTCCTACTTCATCTCAAGTATTTTTTCTTGGACAATCCATGAATTCATGAAACTTTAACAAATAAAAAAACAGCTTAAAGTAATTTAGTAAAGCCTGGTTCTGCGACTTTTATTTTCTAATCAACAATTTTCGTTTTGTTAATAAGTTTATTAGTGAAATAAAAATTAAAAAATAAAATCCATTAAAACACTTTTATTATATATTTGTGGGCATCACTTTAATCGATACCAATTAATTCGTCTTTCTAGTTCCAGTACAGTTATGGCTGCGTCTTTACGTTTATTCTTGCCCTGGGGAAGGCATAACTATCGAAACCGGTTTGCATTCCGTTATAAATTAAAGTACAGCACACAGAGTGGCAAAGTCAAAGTAATTAGTTTTGGCTCGCAGCGTTATTTTCATATATGATCCGTGGAGCTATGTAATATCATTTCAAGAAAAATTTTGACCGGTTAGTAGTTAAGTTTACAGATGCATTGGGTTCCCACCCAGACATCGTGGGTTCAATACCTATACTAAATAAGTCCCCCATCATTGGACAACCAACATTTTCCGCTTTTGATGACAATAGTGGGAGTTTTCAAATATTGTCAAGTTATTCAAAACCTGGAAGAGTTTTTATTTTGAAATTATTAAATATTAATAAGTCAATTACGAATGAATTAAATACAAATTAATTAGATATTAATTAATCAAATATTAAGTAATCGAAAATTAATTATTTAAATAATATGAAATTAATTAATCAAATACTAATTAATATTTAATGAAAAACAATATTTTAAAGATTTTTTACACCTTTTTTCAAGAAAAAATTCAATTTACAAAATTGATCCTAGAATCTCATGCAAAGCTTGAAATCAAAGTTTCACATATTTAGGTTAACTGTGAATTTCCACTCACATTAAATCTTGTTTTAAGCAAATAATGCCTCCTTTAAACAATAACTTAACTATTTCACTGCTCTCTGTCTTGCTTCATGAAACGTAGTAGTGTAACTCGGGATTTATAACCGTGTACTGATTTACAGAATTGCTCTCTTAATTACGTCGGCAATTAGCAAAATACCTCTTGAGCCCCGTCTCGCAATTTGGTAATTAGGAGAACGTTTAATTTCTAACCACTCCATAAAAAGTTTTGACGATCCTGAGGGGGTTGCATAAAGTCTAGGCTATTAAGTTAACCCTCGGAAGGAGTGCCTTATAAAGTATTAGGAAAGTGTTAACAATATTCAAATGATTAGTTTTAGAATTCATGTTAATGTAGATGCTTAACGATTTTAGTTGAATAGACAATAGAAAAAAATGTCTACACCGATAAAACTATCACATTATTTAATTTTTTTACGTTAACGCCATACGGCTGACCCTGAGGAAAATAATTTCCTTCAGGGCCCATGTCATCTTTGGGGATATTGTGTGGAGTGTCTTTTTAAGGAAAGGAAAAGGGGACGTTCTAGATAGGAAAAAAGTATGAGGGGTGCGTAGGAATCTGGAGGTCTCGGTGTCCAGGAGTAACGAACGTATATATCCATCCTTCTCACTGCGGTGTGAATCGATGGGTCGAAAGGTCAAATAGTCTCATTCAACCGTCCTCTCCCGACCCGGCCACCGCGCAGTTGGTGGGCATACGCATCCACCGCCAAGACCTGGACAAAACTCACACCATGAGCCCGGGCATCCCTGCTAAATCACCAAACGTAGAGAACCACTTGGGATGACCAATGTCAGAAGTGTTGGTTATCCAATTAATCGTTTCCGGGGCGGGGCTGCCAATGCCAGCCTCCCAAATTGAATGACCTTTTTTTTAAAGAAATAATCGTGTCAAATATTTTACCTCTGCTTTCACCAACCCAACTGAGTGACTGCTATGTTCAAGTATACAATCTCGATGACACCAACGTGGTTGAGCAAAATTCTAACTCAGCGATGAACAAAGTAAACTTTCAAAGAATTTGATTATTTATCGTTACAAAAATAGCTGTACTTTGTACTATATTCGGTTAGATTAGGTTAGGTTATCTAAGTGATATTTTTTTCATGTATGTAATTTAGCGATCGCAATGATTAGATTAATGAATCATGGCATCAACTATTTGTATGATTTTTTTATTATTTATTTCTTCAATGGATGTAAAATTATTATGAATTTATTATTGCATTATACAATATGGTCGAACTAAACTCCTGCTGACAACCTACTTGCAGAGTGTACAAGTTGCAATTGTGTGAAAATAATATTATTAAAAAAAAAAGTGAACATAAATTAATTTATTTTGGCCCTCAGTATAATAAGGAACTCCCGTGAAAATTCATGTGGATCAGTAAACCCAGATTCAGAAAATACACATTTTATTAAATATGTATTTATCGTACGTAAAATTCATAAATCGCTATTCAAAAGTGAATGCAAAATCTTCTCATCAAAAGACGCTATTATGGTGATACTATTGCATTCGGAACGTCTGACATCACGGATTTTGTATGGAATTTTTAATTTGTTAATTGCGTTTTGTATTTTTTTTTTAGTTTTTGCGAAATTAAACTTAATTTGAGTGACTTTAATCTCTATAACTGTTGTTCAATATAAAAAATAATTATTTTATGATAATGTTAATGTTAAATGTCATTATCATTCTTGGAGTTAGAGTTTTTAAGAACAAAATTATATTACTTATGTTTAGTAAGGGTAAAATTATATACGGTAAACCTCAACCATGTTTTAAAATTTGACATTCTAACCTAAAAACTGACCAACCATAAATTTGGAGCATTATAGAAGACTTGGAAAAAAAATAATTGTATATAATTGCAATAATTGTATATTTATTTTGTGTCCTTTATCATTATCTCATTCTGAGAATAGCGAAACTTATGAAATGTTTTCTGATGGAGGTTGTAAAAAATCGCTTGTTTTCGTGGCTAGATTCCATATAAGGACCATCGATTATTGAAACAAGATGTATAAATAATAATAATAATCTGGAGCAACATAAAGTACGGTTGATAAATACCCAAAAATGGTAAATGGTAAATATTGCGACCTTGCCATGACAGGGTTTTACCAGTAGATCCAAATCGTCTAAAAACATCTCGTGTTACTTCGGTAGGAATTTTCTCAGCCTTTGACCACTCGAGTTGTCAGAGTGATAAAATTTTAATTTGGGTAAGTAGTTACTCAGATTACTAACTTTACCACTAGATAGTTATCAAAGTAATGTGACATTACACTCGCGACATGTCTTCTATAATCTTCAAAACTCATTTGGAATAAAGTGAAAAGGTGTACGTTAATTTTAACATGTTTTAGCACTGATTTAATGGTCAGATTTACGACAGCGGGAAGCTGATTTCATTGAAACCTTTAGCTAGATACGCTAAGAACCATGCAAGATATCTCTTTACGAGATAAAAAAATGAATGTGTGAATATGGAACAAGTCTAAGGTGGACGATATTATTATGTATTTATTTATTATTTTCTGTAAATCAAAGGCTTATTAATTACCGTTTTATACATGTATTGATTAGTGTATTAAAAATAAAATAAATTATTGATTTCCTCCTTGGAACTTTACCTAATAAAATAAGAAAGAAATTATTATATTTTTTAAACTCACAACTTATTATTAATAAAATAATAAATAAAACAAAAAATCGCTCATGGCAAGTATAAGAATAATCTTGTATTACGGAGTTATTGTGATAATTTAAGATGTCTAGATAAGATATCATTTACATATTATAATAATAAAATATAAAATAAATTAATTATCAAATTATAGAAACATTTTTTTTATGGAGTTCTTGTATTTATTCAGCTCGCAATGGATGTCCACATTTGGTAACATATTAATATTATTATTATTATGTAGTCTAATCAGGCAAGAATTTTATTTACAATTCGTTTTATTATCCCCATCCTCAAATGGAACTTTGCCAATCATGTGGCATGACTTACAGATGACCGTTGGAATCACCGCAGTATAATCAGATGACTATGGTTAGAATAATGAAACAAAAGTTGACCACAGATGAGATAGGTTCATTAAAGAGAACTGAAAGCATCGGACATATGTCACATATCTCTAAAAGCTGAACGTTAGAAGACTCACGAAGAAAAATACGAAAATATTCCATACATGCAATAGATTTTGACAGCACATTCAGAAAATATTATTATTTATTTTATTCTGTTCACCTCACATACTTGAAAACTAAATAATGGTAGATTCTTATTACTATAATACTCGCAGGTACAATACACCTTCGTAAGGAGCCACTAACCCCTGATATACGAGGTGCCCTGTCAAACACCACCTTCAAAGCAAAATTATAGAAGCACTTTCTGGTTCCGCCGGCTTAAAGTTCCTGCTTCAATTATTTTACCTATCCCAACCGGTTTCCCTACTTGAAAACATTATTTTATTTTAATAATATTCACAATACGTGCAAACGTGCTAAATACTTTTTCACCCATTTTTTATCGTAATACGCCAATACTGTCATTTTTTTCTTTTCAATTTTTTTATAGGAAAGGACGACCGAATGGTCGAACCTTTCGACGAGGTGGATTTTTTAATATGGGGCAAACCAGTCATGTGGAAGGCCCAGTAAAACTAATTAGGGTGGAATAAACTGCCACAAGACAATACATCGTACTTAAAAGTACATACCACGAATGACTGGGAAGAATCTATATAAAGGGTCAAATCTTAATTATAAATCAAAAAATATTCACATGAAACAACATTTGAAAGATGAGCTTTGGCTTCATGAAGTTAGCATTTTAACAGTTTTACCGCTCTGCTGAAATTCCAGTTTTCAAAATCGAAAATTTGCGTTGCTTGAAATGATTTTTTGCCGTGTTTGGTGACCAAATTTGAAAACCCTCCGCCCTTTCCCCTTTACGGTTCTATCAAACTCACAACATGCCACAAATTGGGATGCCATAGTTCCGCTAACTGAGGCCAGTTGGGACTCGATAATAAAAATAAAAAAACAATAAGATAAGAAGCAAAATTCGTTTCATACATTAATTGTTATTTTTAAGAAAAATAACAAAATTTAAAAAGGTTTTACTCTTTGCTTATCTACGGCATTATTGGTTGGGGTATATCTTACAAAAATAATTTTAATTCAGTAAAAGTTTCACAAAGAATCATCATAAAAGTAATCATTTTAAAAAATTCCACCTTCTCATCACTTTTCACATTATTTCCAGTACCAAATGTTGAATATACTCGTATATTTAAGCTTCCTTCTATTGTAAAAATGTGTGACGAAGAAAATCTTTAAGAAAATCAGGAGTGTTACAATCTTATGAAAAACATTTTTATTTAATTTAAAGTACACCATAATGCTTATTTTAATATATATTTTTTTAATTAAAATTTTTATGTTTCATTATATTTTCAAATCGAATGGGGTAAAACTTTTTTTTTACATCATCGTTAACCCCCAAATAATTGTTAAAGGTGCCTCTAAAATCGCGAAAAATCAATTCCTTTAATGGCCCATACTTAATTTTTTTTGTTTTATATGAAAACCGCACAAGAGTCCCAACTGCTCCCAACCGTCTGGAACCAGTGAGACTATGGCATTCCCAATTGGAGAATATTGTGAGGCTGAAGGTATTGGGGAGGGGAAGGAGAATGGGAAGAGGGAGGTGGGGAAATACCTGGCTATTCAGATCCGGTCACCAAACACGGCTAAAAGCCATTTCAAGCAACGTTTCAATTCTTAATGGTGGTCTTTCACCAGGGCGATACTGAGAGTATCTTCCACTCTGGAACGTGCGCATATATACTATATATTATTTTTAAATTAATTAATTGTGAAAAAACACAAATTAATTAAATAAAATTTACTTGCGTACGCCGGGATTCTAACCCGAGACCTTCGGATACGTAGTCGAGAGCCTTACCCCTCGACTATGGAGGTCGTCATAATTTAAAACAAAAATAAATAAAAATGCTTCTCATCCGTACTAGATATTTACTAACAGTTTAATTTTTTTATAAATGCCATTTAGTTAGGATAGATATTTTGACCTCAAATCCAAAATTAAGTAATGAATGAAACAGGCAGCTCAGCCGTTCCTCAGAAGGAGTGGAGCCCTTGTAGTAATAGCGTATAAAGTTATGCATAATCTGATAGACAGGAATGCTAAAAGCTGTTTGTACCAAACAACTAATATCACCACGATCTGACATGCATACCACATGGTAGAACAGACGTGTTAGCTCAGCATAGCATGATAAGGGATATGGTTCTGACAAATAAGATCTCTCTTAATTTCTTCAACATAAACCTTGATGGTTTCAAGAGACATTCTTGTCATTCCGTATAATTTCATCTTGAAATTGCACACATTGTTTTGTTAATGTGTATGGTAAATGGACGCAGTGTGTTATACACAACAAATAATAATATTAATAAATAACAAAATGCATAAGGTTTCAAAGACATAAATCTTTAAATTCCATGAAATATGCAAAGTTTGAAAACAGGAGAAAGCAATTTTTAGCGTTTTAGCTGAAATTCCAGGACGTATTTCAAATTGATTTTAAAATATTACAGTTTGAATATTATGATCTTTTGAAACCTTACACATTTTCCCAATTTCCCGTATAGAATTTGTAGATAAATCAGTCGTAGTATTTCTTGAGTTATCAACCTGCAAATTGTGTATTTTTGCTGCTAACCGTTAAATCTGTTCTACCATTTACGGAAAGTAATTTTATTATGCGTGTTAAATGTATTAGTAAAATCAAGGACACCCTAATAATTCTAACCACTATCTCGTGCACATCGATTTCTTGCTATTTATTACGAGGTTCCAGTTAAACGACACCTCAGTAATACCCTAGTATTTATGGAATAACATATTGAACGTTCTTGCCATAATTAAGCCTGTATTCTAATTGCCCGATATAAACCACCGTTTAACCTTCTCGTGTGTAAACGTATTACATTAATAGGTTGCGGTGTTACCAATATTGTTGTCTTGATTGCCTCAGTTACAAACTATCAAGATTTCGGATATCGGCATACGTCTAAAGCTCCTGGATTTGTATTGTAAGATTTAATATAGTAAATTAGATGCTTCTTATCTGTCACAATTTTTAAATGTCAATGTGGCTTCATCTTAAGCAGGAGACGGATTATTAATTAGTTAAAAATAATGATAATAGTGTAACACAATATGATAAACATAACGTTTTAACGATACAACTTTTTATTAGGTAACATTATTAAAAATTACGTAGGCTCAGAATTTACTAAAATCAAATCAGAAATAAGACCTTTTTTTTGGCCAACCTACGTATGTAATAACGTTATTATTTAGTTCTAGAAGTATTTTTAGTTTTTATTATTGTGAAAGCTGTTTCGGCGTTTAAGCCCATTTAAAAAAAGTTTTAAAATGCCCTTAAATGCCGAAACAGCTGTCACAATAATAAAAACTAAAAATACTTGCAGAACTTAATAATAACATTATTAAATTTGATTTACATTAAATTGAAAAAAAATTAAATGGAGTTCTACAAATTAAACACAAAACAATTAATAACCTACGTATACTTTACAAAATATTTTTAAATGTTGAATATACTAAAAAAAAATTAAAATAGAAAGAGAACGCAATTATTTTCGTCCACGTTTTAAAATTATTTCCAATTTTGTAATATTTTGTAAAGTAGGTCGGTCAGAAACAGACGTATATCTGATTATGTTTTTATAAATGCTAAGACTACTTAAATTTTAAATATATGTAATAAGCATGTATGATGAAAACCGTTTTACACCTTTCAGCAAAATCGTTTTCAAAATTCATTTGAATATTACTTCATTTAAAGCAAAATTTTACGTTTAACGTAACCTAGCGCAGTGCTCCCATAAAGTGTCAAACTTTTCATTCTACTTTGAAAAATAAAAATTTAATGAAATTGGATAAAGTTGATAAAGTTGACGGGTCAGTGGCTGAGTTAGCATCTCGTTTGGGTCTCACCCAGATGTCGTGAGTCCAATTCCTCGACTGGTTGTGTTCTCCATTACGACACAAACAACATCTTCCGCTTACTGTGATGGTAGTAGCAGATTTTCAAATATTGTCAGGTTATTCGTAACCATGGAATATTTGTCTTTCTTTAAAAAAAATGTTATAAAAATAACACACTGTTAAACTTTTCGAACATCCAAATTCGAACAACCAGCACACTTGTTGCACTTTTCTAACTAATAATCGTAAGTAAGCAGGACAAAATGTTGAAAATTTACACATGTGCACCAACACACAAAATCATAAACGTGTATTTTTGGATCAACTCTAACTGCGCTATTATACCTACGATATGAATTATTCCTTTGGTACGTTTTGAATTCCAGATAACGTCGATTGCAAGCCATCAATATGGCGTATGTGGCGTAACCGCATAATTCATCCCGATATGGCATTCGACTGAGGCAATAAACACATATCGATAGAGCTTAAATTGGATTTTTTCATTGTACGAGATTGTCCTGTGACGAAAACAGAGAGATGCGCTGTGAGGCTCTGATGTTTGCGTAAAATGGGCAAATGTGATTTACACGGTGATGGATTGCCGCCAACGATGAATTATATTGTCATCTTATCAAATCAATTTTTTCGGAATTTAATATTAATGCAATATTTTTTTAAAACATTTTTCCACAAAGTATCATATATATCTGTTAGTAACCAAAAAAACTAATCAAGCTGCTAAATAAAAAGTTTTTTTTTTTTAAACTCTAGATATAAAAATAACTGTTCGTCTGTCTGTCTGTTCTGGATTTTATCGAAAATTACTTCACCGGTTTCATCAAATAGCACAGTTTGTTCTTATTAGTACCGGGAAGGTTTGGAGGGTAGTTTGAAATCCAATATTTAAAATTAAAATTAGTATGAAAAACATTGAACCAGCCATGTTGTATTGAGGTTAGCCCATAGATATAACACTTTTGGTTAGCCACATATTACATTTTCAAAAGAAGAAGGTTTCCTTGGATAGAATATTTTCGAATTTGGAAAACACAAGTAGGTACCACTCAAGAACCTTATTATTTAGATATATTTTGAAAAATAAAAGTTTTTCCTTACTTTGTTTAGAGATGGTAAAAGTCGTCACTAAGCATTTACTTTCGCTGTAAAGTCAATTATGGCACCCAAACAACAAGTAAGAATTCACATCTTCATAACTTTATTAAAAAAAAAAATATCCCGCGGAAGGTCGGGCACACATCGGCTGGTATCTAATAATTCAGATATTAAAATATGTAAGTCGGCAAATAAAAAATTATGCAAGGGTTGGTTGTATTTTCGATTTATTTGCGATTCACAACTTAGATCTTCGAGTGAATCTTAGAATTTGTAATACTTAGGCGTATATGAAACCATTTATTAATTATCTGAAAATAAAAATTTTATTAATAAAATAATAACAAATACTTCGTGTACCCAACTGTTTAATATATAAATTCAGAAACATTAAATATACATTGAGAAACTTCCCTCATCAGGATATAAAGTATACTAAAAATAAACACAAGTATAGACAAATAATAAACATAGAAAATAATAATGTGTAATAATTTTTTGAAATTACAAAAATGTTAACTGTCAATTAAATATTATTAACAATCAAAAAAAAATAATGTCTGTTTCTTATTTTCACGTTAATAATTATATTTAGAAAATTATTAATATAAATTTTAATAATAATAACTATTATTATTTTATTTTGTATGCCTTGTTATTTTCTTCATTTTAATTATATTAAAAATATCTTATTTTCATGTTTCTACTATAAATTTATTATTTAATATTTTATTATTATTGTTATTATTGTGTATTTATTATTTTACCTTATTTAATTAATTACTTACCTACTTTTATCACTTATTGTCAGTTTTTGTTAATGTTTGTACTTTCTTACATTATTCTTGTTCTATTTTTATTATTTGTGTATACTTGTCATTATTTTTAGTATACTGTATATCTTGATGAAGGAAGCTTCGCTTCCGAAACGCGTTGGCATTATTTATTGAACAGTAGTGTACACAAAGAAATTGTTGTTGTTTTAAATAATAATGAGACCATAAAATAATTACATATTTATTGAAGAAAAAATTTCATTCCTTATTTCGTACATAAGTAAAGTGGATCCAAAATGTTTCATAGATTTAAAAAGCTTGTTTAAAAAAAATGTGTTCCACTTCTCATATAAAGTTGAAAAAATTAACTTTTAGGAGGAGATTTAATAAATAAGTTAACCTTATTGGTACTTTAATCAATAAAATAACTCTGAATTTTTTTTTTGTCTGCTGTAAATTATTTACCTTCTTCTTCAAATTACATTTGTTACTTCATTTTGATATCTCAATAACCTCTAACATTCCGTTCCAGTATGATAATTTAATCATGTATCTGATATCCTAAAATTGTTCCAGAAGAGAGCCTAGCGGAATTGCAACAGGGTTCGAGCACCAGCGGCCCGCCTACGCTTCTGATCCTGCTAACTGCAATCGCTTTCGCCCTGGGAGCTTGCAGTTGAGAATCCCAGGAGAGATGCGCTTAATACCTTAAAACCAATTAACCGGAATGTAAGTTTTCTAAGTACTAAATGCAATTATTGTTGAAACGAATAATGGAAATTTACGGCTGACTTAAATTTTTTGATTAAATTCGAAATATATTATTATTATTAGGTAAACTATGGATATAATGCATTTGTTTTGTAAAAATATTGAAATATTTCTGCGGCCTAGTGCTAAAAGTACAAAAGTTGATTTTGATCGAAGACTCCCATGGTTCTTTAAAAAGAAAAATTATTTCTAAAATACCCAAACTCCTAAGATAGTTCGATTAAATAGAAAAATACGAGACGACTTTTTTGTAATATGTTATTGTAAATTAAAATGCTAAATTTACTTACATTTGACTTTAGTAGCTTTACCATTAGGCCACAGTGTTTATTGATTAGTACTGTAAAATCGACAAATTGTTGATTTGTATTGTGAAATATTTTGAAAATAAATAAATTTATTGTTTGTGTCATGAAATTTGCCAAGTTTCATTTAAAAAATAAACGTTTTTCAAAGCTGCATTATATTGGAATATTTTTTACTCTCATATCAATTTAATTTTCTTTTATAAGCAGGAAAGTTCATGAAAAGTGTTTGCTCTTTTGCGTGCCTGGAGAAAGTAAAGTACTTTTAAGATTTATGCTGATACGTTAAGAGATTTAGTGTTAACTTAGTTTTAATCTTGGAAGGGGTGAACTTCTGAGGTTTGACCTAACTGAACTCAGGTTTTAAAAATAGAAGTGATTTTTATCAAAAAAACGAGGCACGTTTTTTTTTTTTCAGGGGAATGTATACGATTTTGAATGAATATTTATAATCATTGAAAAGGATAATATTAACACATCCCAAATGAACCGCGAAACCGAAAAAACAACAGAAAATAAAAAGATTTCAGTCGCATCTGGGACTCGACCCCAGGACCATTTTCATATAGTAGGGTAGGTATATCTGAGACTCTATTCCGATTGCAATTGTGTTCGGATAGAACCAATAATATGGGATTTAAAAATGGAGGATAATATTAACAAGTCTTGAACTTGAAGTATGATACCGGTGTAGATTGCGTTAATTGAACTGGTCTCATTAGCTAAGTTAGTTAAGCGGTTACCTCGGATAGGTAGAGGTCCTGGGTTCGAGTCCCAGATGCGACTGAAATCTTTTTACGTTCTGTTGTTTTTTCGGTTTTCGTGGTTCATTTGGGATGTGTTAATATTATCTTCTTCTATGATTAAATATTAAAATGAGGTTTACAAACTATATAAGTTATAAAATATATATATAATTATAATAAGTTATAAAATAGAAATTGAATATTTATAATCTTTATGAGATCTGTGATGTCGTTAACTAATTATCACAATTAAAACGCAATTATAATTTAATGTGATAATTGAAAATATGGAGTTTATTGGAATATTGTCATAAATTTTTTCAGTTTAAGTAAAATTATGAACTTCTTTAAAATGTCCAAATTTGCGCATATCGTAAATAGAGCAAATAAGTGTTTGAAGAGTCGTCAATAATAAAATACATAAAGCAGGGACCAAAGCTGGGAAAAAGGTGTAACAGGATTGAAGAAAGTCGAGATCCAAGAGTATTTGTTTTTTTGTTTGTAGTAAGCCTACAGAAATAAAAAGGGTTTGAAGACCTAAGCATCATGAGGCATGTGGAACTGCGAGGAGACAGCAACTGGTAGGAGTGGATGTGGTGTCTGCAGGCGGCGGCCAGGACTCTCCAAGGACTGTATTGACATGATGATAATATAATATACGATAAAATTTTATCCATCTAGTTCCATTTTTTTCTCTTATAAATAAAGCATATTAGCACCTCTTTTATTAATAATCAAATTTCATAATGCTATTATCAAGTTTAGCAATTCAACTGTCAAAATATAATAAAATTAAATTAAACTACTTACAATAATAGCGTTATTCAATTTGATTTATTCTAAATTATAAAAGAATTAATGGTTTTCCACGAAATGAAGACAATAGCAATAAATAGATGAACACTGTACTTATGTCCCAGCTACGGATGTCGCTATGTTATACATCTACTTATCTCCTTAACTATTGTATTATTTAAACGCAAACAATAATAATAAGAATAAGAGTTAATTTCTATAGCGCAGATTTGTGAAGGTTCACCTCAAGTGCGCCAAGTGCGAAACAGTGCGCCAAGTGCGAAATATATACAAAAAATTGTGAGAATTATAAACAATATAATTGCGGTTGTGATGTGAGAACGGAGTATGTAACTGTACGGAACATTCAAATTCTAAAACTGAAAATGAACAATTTTATTATCAGTACATAATTATAATAAATATATGCCGCAGTTCCAAAAAAAGTTGGTCGGGTAATGGTCAAGAGAGTTGCCTTCTAAGCAGTTGATTCAGGTTCGATTCTCGGCCGTTACAATTTTTTTTATTAAAATCTTTTATTGGAAATAATTATTTTTTGTTGAATTGTATTGCTGTTTTTTTTGTTTGTTTTTTTTTTATTATTATATTTTCCTGTGATTTTTCACGGATCTGCACTGGTACATAAAATTCTCGAATACTAGTTTTATTTATATTCGACATACGTCTGATAATTCTTCGTTAAATTTTTTGACTACTTGCTTGACAAAAGCTTAAGTACAAAACTTGAGTACAAAAGTCGATTTTATAAAAAATTTCAAAAAGAAATAATTATTACTAAAACTTCCAAAGTCTTGAGATAGTTAGATTCAAGAGATAAATAATACAAGACGACAACGCCAATTTTGACATTCATAATGACATGTAAAATGTAATATTCATTCACATTTTTGGACATTAATAGCTTGTTTATTGCATTTTTTAGTTGTTCATGTTGTTGATCCACTTTTTTCTTAGAAACAAACCGATAACTATTTATCAGAGGTATCAACTCTGTTCTAATAGACGTCCATAAGAGGAACGGCTGCGCGGCCTGTTTCATACAAAACTTAATTTAGGATTTGAGACCAAAATATTACTCACCTAAACCTAATTATTTCTCTTTTTCATCAAAAAGTATTGTAAATATCTATTACGGATGAGAAGTACTTTATTTATTTTTGTTTTACATGAAATATAGGCCATTAAAAGAATTGATTTTTCGCGATTTTAGAGCCGCCTTTAACTATTATTTTGGGCTAACGATGATTAAAAAAAAAAAATTACCCCGTCTACTTTGAAAATATGATGAAATATAAAATATTTTTTTATTTAAATATGTGTTAAAATAACCGTTACGGTATTTCCATATACATATTTACTTTAAAACTTTGCATTATGTACCAATAATTAACAGTCCCATAATGAGTTGAATTATGGGATTGCAACATGGTTGAAAAAAATTAACTTGGTAGATTTTTACCATTTTAGAGACATGGTATTATATATATTTAATAATAACCACACAATAGTTCATTATTCTAATTGTTTGATGAATGGCTGAATGTCCAAGGAACTAGAATCAACCTAAGCAAACTCCGTAATATAATATAAATGTTTAGGTTACATTTAGCATGAGAAAGCTCTACACTCTCCGGTTTATAACGTTTACAATCCCATTCTGGTATAAATACCTACGGAAGGTAAATATTTGCTTAATTCCATTGAAAATTCCGTCAGGCACCTAGTTTCTACTTTTATAAGAGAAGGGAAGTAGGCAGCATAGATAATTTACACGCTAACCCGGATACAGCGCATTTAATTATCCAAAATGGACGCTTGTGTAATAACGTTTCAACAAAATACGTGGGTACACGTTTTACCCGTTTTGCCCGCCGATACCCGCAGACTGTAAAGTTGGCCTCACACGACACTAATAATTCTAGGTATCATAAACATGGATGTTCTTACTACGTTCTACTAAATTTCATATCATCAAGAAATATCTAGAAGGATGTTATATATGTTCACAGAGGAGTGAGTGCAATACAGTATGATAGAAAATTCGTCTGAAAAATGTGCATACTCTATCGATGTCAGATGTCGATATATTATAGATTTCGAAATGGTAATAACGTTCAAAGGAATTAAAAATAAGTCGATTTACTTAAGGTACTGCGAGAATTAATTACTACAATACATTGGCTAACTTAGTAACACAATGGAAGCAACGCATGTAAGACAGTTTTGAGAACAGGGAAAAAATGGCAACAAATATTTTTTTTTAAATTTAACTCTACACAGAAGACCCTAAGAAAAATCATTTTCTCCGAGACGTATGACATCTTTGGGGATTCTATGAGGAGGGTCTTTTTAATGAAATGGAGAAGTTCTGGGAAGATAAAAAGGTAAGAGGGGTGAGTACGAATCTGAGTGTATCATCCAGACGTGACAGTCGGTCACTGCGATGCAAGGCGATGGGTCGAGAGACTCAGGCTGAAGAGGTCAATGGGTCTCCCTCAACCGGCCTCTCCCGATTAGGCCCACCTTGCCACACGCAATTGGGAGACAGACAGAACTTGGTAAATTTCAAAAAGTATGAACGAAATATTTCTACCTTTTCTATAAATTATTGTTAACTACAACTTTTTACATTATTTATTTATTTATTATTAATATTAACATTGACTTTCGTATTTCGGATTCGTGGATTCGTGGATTCGTGGATTCGTGGATTCGTGGATTCGTGGATTCGTGGATTCGTGGATTCGTGGATTCGTGGATTCGTGGATGTGGATTCGTGGATATTGTGGATATTGCGATATTTATTTTTTCTGTTCCTTTATATTCCTGTGTACATTTAGCTTTAGTGCAGTTTATTCTTATCTCAATAACCTTTATCTCTTGCGGTAATGTAATTAACCTATAATATTTAGTCGCAGTGGTAGAGGTTTTTTTAACTTCTTTTGTGTGACGTGTACTTTTGAAGATATTTCTGCAGTACAAATTTTCGGGGAGCAACATAAATATCATCCGATCACCAATTCAAGAAGAATATGATCGCTTCAAACTAAGCTGGAAAACATTTTCGTTAACTTTGAAAGCAGATTACTGGGTCAACAACGTACAATCGAAGAAGTGCAAAATAGAGATGCCTGTAATCGCCTTATGAACAACATATCCCTCACCCGAATAGGTAAAGAGAGCTCAATGTATTCCTGTGTCAGACGGATGTTACGGAATAAACAGACTGTACTTGGGCGGTTTATCCTGATCTGTGGAGAGGTGGGGGGAGAGAAACACAACCTATCTAACCCTATGCAAGGGGGAAAGACTCCGACTTTTGTCTAATTTTGGACAAACTCAATTTGCGCAAAATTTACAATTTGTACAAAACGCTTTGCACATATTGAATACTCCGGGGGGTGCTCTGGAAGGCCTTGTGTGACGATGTGAGGGTCTGGATTGGTTAGGTGGTCCGGGGAAGGTCCAGGGTAGGCGATGTACAGAGAAAAGAAGGCGAAAGAATGCGCGGCGGAGTGGTCGGATCAGAGGTTGATGCTTATCTCCCTGTTTTCATGGGTTATTCATATCCCCCTGAAGCGTTGTTCCACGCTCGCAGACTCCGATCTGGGTGCACGATGCCGTACTTTCTCGCGACCCAGCGTCGCAAGCAAGAGTCATCTGGCGATTCGCACCACCACTTCTTTCTTTATCACTCCGTTGTCTCATCTCGTTTTTATTTGTTCATTATATACGAGTATATATGTCATTAGTATACATATCACATTTTGCATACATTAAAATTCATATAGATTTAGGCTGGGAGTCGGGCCGTTCAGGACATCAATATCGTATATTTTTCGTTTGGACGATTCCCGTACAAATAAATACAATTGAGGCAAGTGACCACGTCAAAACATTGCGGGAACGTCATATTGCCATTTGCGTGGAGAGGAAAACACGTCCGACACAATTACGTTAATGCTAACGATAGGAGAAATAATAGGAACTTGTCAGTTATATCACTAACGATAAAATAAATATTGACACTGAACATAAAGCTTGTAACTTAGCGCCGATACAATGCTATATCCCTACGATAGGTCTGTGGCAAGCCAAACTGTTTAATTGGTTGTGTGAAACGGGCTGCATTATTATAACAAGAACAATGGCGATCGGGGATGTCGGGGTTAAGGGTAGCGACCGGATTATTAAGTAATAGCCGGGTTAGGTTTCGTTGGATTTAGGGATCACTAAATCCTTACAAACGCAATGAAAATTGTATCTCATTTCCCAAAGACGCATTTCGGTTACCAGAATTATCTTGATTTTAAAAAGGGGTAGTATTAAAATGAGAAACGATATACGAGTATAGTTTGATATGTTAAACGGTGATGAATTTTGTTAAGCATATTATCTTGATGTCATGAGATTTTAGAATCAATCGGTTTTGGTCCCGCATGATCGAAATGTATTCACGATACTTTTTCATTTAAAAGATGGACGATAATATCCGGTCTCTGTGTTTTATTATTACTTTCAATGTTAGAACCTTATAAAATCAGTTCTCGTAAGAAGCATTGCCTAATAATTATTGTCTACTACTAACATAGGAGAAGACACTAGAATAATAAAAATATGAAATTAGAATTTTATACTCCACAATCAACGTGATTGACTCCAATTTTTTTAAAACAATCAATTAAAAAGCCATCGTATAGAAATTGTTTCAATAAATTGTAATTTTCAAGACATTTGAATGTTAGTTCTTGTAGTGTTGTGAATTTCGGATTCTTTACAAAAGATTTCATTTGATTTGGCTCTAACCCCGAACGTTGACTAAGACAGCCGAACCTAGTCAGTCAAGCTATCACGAGCTCGGCAAACCAGCAGAACCATTTATAATACCGTTAGAAACGGTCGCTGATTGTATTATTCCTTATGATAAACGATTAATAGAGAAGACTTTGTATGTATGACATACTATGAGTTTCATTAGAAGGTTCTCGAATTATTCTCACTCATCGATATGTGAAGAACATTACAGTTCTTAAGCTAAGCAACAGTATTGGTTCTTAACAGATCCTATTAGCATAATATATAAAACGCAATGGACTTTTCCAATATCCATATGTTGCTCTATACATGGATATTGGAATATAGATAATACTAGTACGTTCGTTGAAAGTGGACCATAAAAGTTTTTAGAACGTACTTATAGTGTGTAGGAATATTGGTTATGTTGGCACTAAAACATCGTAGTTTGAAAACATTATTGAAACTCAATTTTTTGATATGCAGTTGCCAGTTCCCTTGTGCACTTCCCAGTACTTAAATCCATAGAGAGCTCGGAAGATTAAACTGCAGTCTTTAAAGTAAAATTGTGTCAATACTTTATTATTAATTATTATTTTTCTTTTCTTATCTTTCCCTGTACTCATTATGTATTATTATGTTTTGTATTTCTGTTACTTCATTTATTATTTAGCATATTCATTTCCACCTAGTAACAACTAAATCTTAACTTACGAATGCTGTGAACATTTTCAACTGTGAACGTTAATACAAATTTCCCATTTACTCGTTGTCAACGTGTGTTAATACAATTTATAATCGTCTATAAACAATCATTCTAACAACAAATGTTAAAAATAAACATGAAGACGCCGCACATGAAGGCGCCGCAAGGCTCAATCAAAAAGGGTTTAGTATATTAGTAAGAAATAAGGTAAAATATTTTTTAAAAAACTCTCATTTGTACGACGCGTCATAAAATCGTCATGCATAAGATTAAGTATGAACGCTTATGATTTGAACATGTGGAATGGATGGACAGAGGACTTTTAAAAAAAATTCCAATAGTTCCAGCTACTCCCAACCGTCCGGAGCCAGTGAGAATATGGCATCCCCAATCCCCATCCCCATCCTCATATTGTAAGGCTGAAGGTATCGAGGAGGGGCAAGAGATAGGGAATTTCAAGGTGGGGAAGTATCTGGCTATTCCCGTCTGGTCACCAAACACGGCTAAAGCCATTTCAAGCAAAGGTTTCGATTCTGAATGGTGGGTTTCTACCAGGGCGATACTAACAGTATCTACCTCTCTGGAACGCACCGCAAATATAATACATATTATTTTTAAAGAAATAATTGTGAATCAACTCAATTTAATAAAATAAAATTTCCTCCGTGACCTCCAGATTCGTAGCCAAGGATCGTAACCACTCAACCACGGAGACCGTTAGAAGATGGAATATTTGGAGAATATACGAAGAGAATGGAAGGAGTAGGGGATGTCCGAGAAAGAGACGATGTGACCAAGTGAATACGATACAATACAATTTAAAATTCAAGTCAAAACATGACGGAGAGAGCCTAACCATTATCAACTTGCCAACAACTTATGAAGACAATGTAAAGGCAACTAGGTAATTTGTACAAAAAAATGCAGGCCGCCTCAGAAAAGGAAACACTAATGAGGAGGACTGTGAACAAACACCGTGACATTATTGTAATATTATATTAATTTTACCACTATAATTATTTTTTTATATTATCTTTGTACTTATCGACAATCCAAAAACTCGTTTCCTCTTTTTTCTTTCTATGTATCATGTATTATGTACGAGTATTATGCAATTTCATACATTTTTACATCATCCGAAATATAAAAACACGATGATTTTTTTTTCACAATGTCATGCACTCATATTATATTATATTATGTATCATGTAGATCAGGCTATTACTATTTTTATTTTTTTTTAAGTTTCCATAAATTAAAAACCTATCCCTTTATAACTTCTCTGTATTATGCACCTATACATGCATATATATCATAAATACGTTACACTTATATACCAACTATGTATCGTTTTCTTTTTTTCCTTTCTGTACAAAAAATCATTTAAGTGTTAAAATATGTAAAAGCCCTTTGGGGCGTTAATAAATAAATAAATAATTAAAAATATATTATTCCTTACATAATATGCTTTATACTTTTAATTTACTGTTATTATTATTATTTAAGTCCTATTCATGTACAAACTTTGCAAATAGAAACTAAAAAAATTAAAATAATCAAAACTTTATTCGGGTCATGGCAAGAGTCCCGGTATAAAATAAACGAATATATGCAGCACACGGATAAAAATGAGTATGTGACAAAAACAGAGTAATTTGGCGGTTTTATGCTATGACCACACAAACGCCCAACGTCCCGACCCGAACACGATTCGGAGTTGAGACCTTGGCTGATTGTATAATCGGGCAACTACACGATCGGCCAACGTTCCAACTACGAACTCCAAACTAGTGATGCCATTTTATCTAAAATCTATCGATGTACCCATATTCATAGAAAGTCTACCGAAATTTATAATATTAATTACACAATTCGTTTCTTATTATGTACTCATAATACCGAAAAATAATAATATTTTAGCTTCGTATTTTATTTTTACGCACGGCCTCAGTCAGATTGCAGCGCAAAAAAATATTACACATCGGATTACATGCATTTCGCTATTGAGGTGATTGATTGATCGTGAAAAACAGCGCTATACAAATTATGCAATTATTACTATTATTTGCATAATAGGCATAATGCATATTTTGGTTTTTTATTGGGGTTATTGTATAGTTGAGTCTTTTTCAGTCATATTTTATTCTTCGCGCAGCACGTTTATCGGGATCCTCTGCCGAACTCATACTGAACGGCCAATGTGTAGAGGCCGGTTCGTGCGAGTTCGGACAACTAGTATGAAGGTTGGGCCAACTAGTTCGCCACCGCAGCGATCTCGGTCCAACTCGCCGAACTCGATCCAATGTTGGCCCAACGCCCGTAAACTACCCCTCTACACAATCGCCCAAACGTTCGAGTTTGGAGGTTGGGCAATCGTGTGGTCGTGACATCAGAGAGATTTTTTAACTCCATGGCACCAAAGAGATTTTTCGTTTTTATCGGGACACACAGATTTTCTACTTCACGGTTACTTTTTTTATGAAAAACTAAATAATATTGCATCCTAATGGTTATGATGAAGGTTGAAATAATATCCAAAATTCTGGTCATTAATTTAGTGCCTAATGACCCTAACGTAAGCTTTGACACACGACAAGAGCGAGGGGACCCCTAAAATTTCCTTTGAGAGTTCCACTGCACCATGTTTACCCTGTTACAGCACTTTGTCTTCAAAACGAGGTACAAGAACATGCGAGGTAAAATATTTTAAAATTGGCGATGCAAATATTATATATTATAAGGCTTTAGTGCTTTAACTTATTTTTTATTACAATACCGGTAAATTACGTAATTGATTTATGTAGAGGGGGAATTCAATATTATATTGATTAAAAATTCTGACAAAAAAATATATTCCGTCTACAATAAAATAAAAGCTCTGTTTGTTAGCTCTAATAAAATAATAATTCTTTCACGGAAAACTTTCAATAAACAATAGTCGAACAAAGAATATCTTCGTAATAGGAAAAAGCATTCTTATATGGCAACCTTTTCGGGACCCATAGAGTAAATCTTTGCTTTACTCGATCATTATTTTCATATGTACAATTTCATATAGATTTACAGATACAATTTCTATTAAAGGAGAAATTATATTTTGGGACAATACATAATAGTCAAAAAATGGCAACACCTTCACAAAATATCTAAAAATAATTAAAAAAATATACGCGAAATTCACAATTCCGAACAGAAACACGCGTTCACAATCATAACGCAGTGTGTTCATCTCTTTTTACAACGTTTTAAATATATTCCGAAATAAACATCTCCACAAAATACGTTAAATTACAATAGCGTAAAATAATGACAGCTGTCAAATAAAGCGCCATAAACTATGACAATGTTCACGTGTATTATTTACTTAAACCAATATGACAAAATTATCAAAATTGTACTCTAAATTCACAACAATACCGAACAGTAATAAACACATTATTGTCTTCTTATTAATATATTAAATATAAAAATAAATAAACAGGAAAATATTCCACATAACATGCTTATGAAAACAATGACGTACAAAGACGACAGCTGATGAAATAATGTCCTCCATCTTAAACCGTATGAAAATCGGGACCAAAAAATACAACGTATCCTAATTTTCATCCCGAATCCATAGAAAAAGACAACCCATATTCAATCTTGACGAAAAAAAGTATCGTCTAACACTTTTTATACCAGAGAACAGAAAGGGGAAAATAATAAAAATATATTGTAGTGTAAAATTAATATGAAATAAATATTGTAGTGTAAAATTAATATGAAACAAATATTGCAGTGTAAAAGTAATATGAAATAAATATTGTAGTGTAAAATTAGCGTGAAAAAAATATTGTAGGGAAAAATTCATATGAAATAAATATTGTAGTGTAAAATTAATATGAAATAAATATTCTAGTGTAAAATTAATATGAATAAAATATTGTAGTACAATATTAATATGAAATAAATATTGTAGTGTGTTCAGTACATCGCACCCCAGGAGAACGATGACGCATTTGTAAATAACAACGTTTTCGAGGAAACACATTTAAACTTGGATTATTTATAATAGCCTTGAATCTTGGCCTAAATTGTAATTCTGAAAACAATTATATAGTTTTACTATTATTTTTAGACCTTATGACAATACCAATAACATTATGTTTTTCTGTATCTGTTTTTACATAACTAGATAGAGAATGGGAAGTAATATTTGTACAGCGCCTTTGAGGTGATTTTTCACAAAAACGTCGCTACGTAAATCATCCAATTATTATAATAATTATTATTATTACATGACAATACCTACTTATCTCAGTTTACGAAAAATTTGCGCTGGCGTCGTTGTTCTCTGGGGGTGCGATATATACAATATGTACATATATATATAGGGATCCCTTCTCGTACTATGTTGATCAGACGCGACGGTACGCCAGGATTTGTTGATCCGTTAGAATATGTATATATTCATATATACAAAAAAAAAAAAAAAATTTTTAAGGATGATAAATATTCCTATGTTATAACAAATTAAATTCTCATATTCCCATAATTATAAGCGGAAAATATTGCTTATGCAATGAGAGCTAGCAGATGACGGAACCCGCAACGCCTGGATACCCGACACTTTGGAACAATCGACCACTAACCGGTCGTTGTCACGTTGAGTGGAAAGGGGATGAGGAAGGGAAACGAAAGGAATTAATAATTATTAATACGTTTACTCTTCTTGAACCACAACTTCGAAACAAAGTACTGTTTTCTTAATAAATGTGAATTGTTTTTCCATAAAGCCTCAAACAAATTTAATCGCTAAATTGCTTTATTGCGCTTTCAATCCCACGTTAATCTGTCTTCATTAAATGAAAATCAAAGCATTTATTTATGATTTAACATCTTTAATAAGGAACAAAATGCTTTGAAAGTTTATTCTTCATTTCAACGTTCTGCAATAATACCTCCATGAAATACCCACCAGAGAATTTGTACAGACCGTTAAGAAGCAATGAGGCGTTTCTATTATCCTTGTTATGTACTCGTATACCAAAACGTGTTATTTTTTTCACACGGAATAAAATTTCGACAAAGTGTGTAGACTATAATATGCGTGTCTTCATTAAAGCGTTCAGAGTTTGGAAAGAAAACAAAATACAAGCACGTGCTAAGATGTTTTTCTTCCGCGTAGAAACAGGTTAATTTAAGAAATAAACGTTTAACAGCTTAAACGCCTTTTCTGAGGAAAATAATGGAACAGTCAGGTAAGTATTAAATAAACAACTATACATACGTATCAACACATATTTGGTGATCATTTTTGATGTTCTACTATTGCAAGTTTCTTAACAAAACTATCTTACCTAACCTTGCATTATGCAACCTCACCTAACTGATCTTAAAAAATCTGAAAATCCTAAAGCGCCCGTATTCAGAATTTCTATATTATAAACATCTTTTTTTTTTTATATGAATACCACACAAGAGTCCCAAACTGCTCCCAACCGTCTGGAGCCAGTGAGACTATGGCATTCCCGATTGGGGAATGTTGTGAGGCTGTAGGTATTGGGGAGGGGAAGGAGAAGGGGGAAGAGGAAGGTGGTGAAAAGGGGAAATACCTGGCTATTCAGATCTGGTCACCAAACACAGTTAAATCCATTTCAAGCAACGTTTCAATTCTGAATGGTGGTCTTTCACCAGGGCGATACTGAGAGTATCTTCCACTCTAGTTGAAATGGTAATTTTATGGAATTTCCTCAATAGAAAAAAATCGGAAAGTAAATGCCCCGATAAATATAAATAACACGTGTGGTTCTGTTATTCAACATGTTGTACGTATAAAAAAATTCACAACATTTTTTAAATGCTACTTAAGTCAGCAGTCTTGAGATTTTTGTTCTTTTAGAAATACGAGTATATCGTGTTTTACTAAATATTTTTAAAACGATCTCTTACGCCCTAAGCGTCATTTATATTAGCTTGCTCTATATCTCTCTCTCTCCGTCTCTCTCTTCAGTATTAACATACCTCCTTTTCAAACAATGTTCAGTTTCCGCTGGAGGAGTATTGCTGGATCTTAAGCCCAACATATGCAAGAAAAAAACATGTGAGCCGATTTCCACCGGTGCATTAATAGCTTAAATTAAGGTAAATTATGCGTGTCTGGTAGGGAATACTTACTGATCTACAACAATTTTTTAATGTTGCTAAAGTATTTTTACTGTGCTATTTTAAAAAAAGAGTCGTTCTCAACGTTTTTTTTTTATATGAATACCACACAAGAGTCCCAACTGCTCCGAACCGTCTGGAGCCAGTGAGACTATGGCATCCCCGATTGGGGAATGTTGTGAGGCTAAAGGTATTGGGGACGGGAAGGAGAAAGGAAAGAGGAAGGTGGGGATATACCCAGCTATTCAGAACTGGTCACCAAACACGGCTAAAAGCCATTTCAAACGACGTTTCAATTCTGAATGGTGGTCTTTCAGCAGGGCGCTGAGAGTATCTTCCACTCTGGAACATGCACAAATTATACTATATATTATTTTTAAATTAATTAATTGTGAAACAGCAAAAATTAATTAAATAAAATTTACTTGTGCACGCCGCGATTTGAACCCGCGACCTTCAGAGTCGTAGTCGAGAGCCTTACACCTCGACCATGGAGGCCATCAGTTAAGTTATTATACACTCAAGTTATCATTATATTGTTATCGATATTATTATTACATTGGGCATTCTCTAGAGATTTAAAGCTCTCATAAGCAGATCTAAAACTGATCTGACATTCTGGTAACAAAGCCTCAGTCTAAAGAGAAGCATTCAAAACCAATAACTTAAATCATGATTTCGACACATTTTCAAAACCTTGCGAAGGATAGACAATAAAATAAATGCTTGTCCTTGGATTCGATACGGTTTAATACATATGTATCGGATAGCAGAGTAGGCCATTCATTGTGAGAAGGTTAAATGGCCATCAATAAGGTTGAAATACAGACGAGAGATTTATTGAAAAGAATGCCAACAAAAGATTTTGGTAAATTTTCGGAATCTTGTTTATATGAAGAAATTCATCGGGGACAAAATAAAAATAGGAAAACTTTATCTTATTCACATTATATCGATTCACAGATATTTGAGGATATTGAATAATTACACTATAGAGACTTTAAACACATTAGTAAACCTATGCATAAAGTGAGTAGTCATACTTACGAAAAGCACACATAGAGAAAGCTTACATATAGGTATATCTACTTATAATGAGTTTTAAACCGCTCATACTATATAATAAATAACACAACGTTAAATAAATATTTATATTACCCGCTGAACTAAAAAAAAAAACGAAATGTATTAAAACTAAACAATTAATAAATACTCCTATATTGAAAGAAGCTGTTTGTATTAGATAATAAAGAAATATTATTTTATGTATGATTTATTGTTGTCGTTTATATATATTTATATTTTTAAACATTTTTGTTGAAATATTTTTGAGTAAGATTCGTGAGAAATGTTTGTGTTTTAAGTTTGTTACATATGTTTATTTTTATTTTATATAGATATATATATATTTTGTAACCATATCTATGAATCTTGAGTTTTTAATAACGAGCTCCTGTCAGACAAACTACAAAAAAGTAGTTTATTGGAAATTTTGAATTGTATTTTTTCTTTTGTAAAACGTAAATAAAAAATAAAAAAACTTAAAGCTAATCGTAATATTTGTTTTATTTTTTAGATCGTTAACGTTTTTCAGAGGAGCAAATCGACATCGTCCGGGTCAAAGCAATTAATTCTAAATACCACTCGATTACTAAAATGTGTCAGAAACGCGTATTTCCAATATTAAAAAGATTGTTATTTCGAATGAGATCTCTGAGACGAATGTGTGGTAAAACCATGTATGATCGACTGAAAAATGTTGAGATTCGTAAAGAATGCAAGGCTGATGTAAGCGTAGTGAGCAAGATTAAGAAAGGGACGCTTAGATGGTTTGGGCATGTAGAGCGAATGAACGAAGAAAGGAGTGTAAGGAGAATATATGACGCGAATGTGAATGGAAGAAGAAGCCGGGGACGCCCGAGGAAGACATGGCACGTTCAAATGAAGCATATACTCGAGTCGGGCCATGTCAGAAGTCGGAATAACAGAAGAGAATGTATGAGGCGTTGTATGAATGTGAATGAAGCAAGAAGTGTATGCCAAGATTGAGTTGTTTGGCGGTCCGTCCTCTCTGCCTACCCCTGCGGGGAAACGGCGTGATGGTTAGTTAGTTAGTTAGTTAGTTGTTATTTCGATCATGTGGTGAGGTCAGGGTTCCATTTTTGTAATCAAAACAAAGTGTACTGCTATAAAGCTAAAATATGTTAGCAAACATTGATCTTAAGTCTGAAAGGTAATCGAAAAACGTGCAAGTCATTTAGTTTTTTTAGTTGAATTAGAATTTTCTTAAAAACCATCCCTGCGTTTTCTACGGAATGGCATATTCGGATATAACCAGGGATGTTTAGTGTAGTTTAAAAAAATTGCAAATAACAAGCTACTTGTATAAAATTTCCCCACATAAAATGCAAACATTTGGTATCACGAACGCATAAAACCGTTTTCAAGATGGTATTTTCTCCCAGAATAGAGACGATAATGCCAATGCTTTTAAAGCTCTCAGAGTGAAGCACTTACTCAAAAACACAAACAGAGAATACGTTTTCACTTTCTCGTGGTTTTAATGAAATATGATATGTATCGTTTTCGAGAAAATAAGAAACTCAAATAATATATTATTCTGATTCGTAAAGGAATAAAACCGACACGCTAAAGCTCTCCGTCGCTATAGGCCACGGATCGTATTGCCGAGAAAATCTATAAACTATCGGAGGTATATGGGAAGCCATTATCACCAAATAAATGGACCCCCACAGGCGGTTTTGAGGGTCGCGAGAGACTCTAAAGAATACAATTTACACCTGGCCAAGGGGTTTATTGAGGGTTCGAAGCCAGGTAAAAAAACGCGTTATTTATGACGAGACTCAAAAAAAAATGTTCCCCTATAAATTCATTCTTTTCAGATTATTTGATTAAATGTTTATCAGCATTATTTTTTTTTTAAATTTCTACTTTACTGGGTATAAGGCCATTTCTTTTTTTAATCTGAAGAGACCCAGAAGTTTATTTTAAGACCTGTATCATATTTAAAGATGATTTGCAAAGGGTTTTTAAGGAAAGGAAGGAAAATTGAAGCCGGCAACATGTTCCACAGTCGTGTTGTTGGGTACAAAAATCAGTAATTTTTACTACTCTTTCTTATGCGCCAAATGTCAACCGTGAACTAATGTTGGCTTCGCTTTCGGCGTGTATCCTGGTTTCTTTGTAGTACTATCTACTCCATTTATTTTTATACGAATATAAAGATGTACTGGTAAAATGACGGGTTAGAACTTGACGTCTATGAGTCAAACATTGTCAACAATCCGTTCTTCTTCTTGGGTCGTTTTCTCATTACTGAGGATCGTGACCATCACTCCAATTTCCCTGGTAGATAAGGCTCATCCACCCCTCGCGATCCAGCCCTGTACTACGGACAATTATATTTCGGAAGCTTGTGATATTTGATCGCTCTAACGCATCGGTGATCTTTCTTTCTTTCTACAGAATTTACAAATTACAAATTTAAAGTTTTGTAATTTTTAAGTATTGATATGGTTAGGGAAAGAAGGACACGTTGGTTGCCAGTGATATGGTTAGAGAGCACGTTGGGGGCCAGTGACAAAGAACCACCAACGAGGGCGTCAGTGATATGGGGCAAGCCCCTACCTAGGGCGGCGATGTCATAGTACAGAGACAGGTTAACTCACCTCGAGGCCAGATGCGGGGCTGATCTCGGGTTCCACCAGGTAAGCTCAGTTGGTAAGGGCATCACAGCTCTGTCTCAAAGTCGCAGATCGGCCGCAGCCCCATATTGGACTTTAAGGAAAGGGTACCTAACTACCAGTGAAAAGATGCGTGCTTTCTAGACAGGGGTTATTTTATAGGGAAAACATTTATAGGTAATACATACGGGGTTAAAAACAAGGGGCAATTCCTAACCTAAGTCTCGATAATCTCTCTCTGGTGAATCTCAAATCGGGCATGTTATTCAAAGGGCACAGTTACTAAAGCACATAAAAGAGGGTCAAACAATTCTGCTTACATGAGGTGGTCAGCGACTGGTGTCACGTTCCTTCAGCATAAAAAGTGTGATGTCAAGGGACTCTCGATCTTACACGTACAACGTCAGGTAGGACACAGCGAGTTAATGCACTGGTCACTGGCTTTAATATTTGGGCTTATGCAAAGACAACGAGTTTACAATGTACTAATGCAATGGCGGCAAGCGGACGCCAGAAACTGCGCAGCGAGTGGCCGCGCCCGAAGGGCACGCCGTATCTACCTCACTGCTTGGCTGCCGGAATCTAAATGACCGCGAGATGGCGGGTCGCCCTCATACTCGCCAGGGCCCACGTGTATCAAGTCCCGTAGGCCACTTACAAACGAAAGTGTCGCCGTTCTGTCAAATATCAGGATCACTCTTGGCATATCTTCGAGAAAGTTCTAGTAACTTCCTTTTAAACGGCTAGATTCTACTACTGTGTTGTAGCTTATCTTGTTACGTAACAGTATAAAACTGAATAGTTTACATTTATTACTTACGTAAATCGTTTTATTAATAGTACATAAGTAAAATACAGTGTATATGTGCTGAAAAGGCTACACACATAGCAGATAGACTGCCGGCTACTACTGTCAACCGCGCATAGTGGCACGGCGAGCGACACCCCGTATCCCTCTCGCTTACTATCACAGCACTCGGCAAGTTATCGAAGCATGCAGACATACGCATAACATATTAAAAAAAATCTATTTTTTGACAATTTATTTTTTCTTTTTACGTTCGATGCATACTAATATATATATATAAATTATTTTATAAAATACATAAATGTATTGCTGAGAAAGGTCTATAATATGAACTCTGTGTTTACTATATTTACAGATATATTGAAATAATGGGTCACGTCAAATCAATTGATAGCACCGGCAAGGTGATTTGTAAAACTAAATAAAATATTATAATATATTTGACTAGTAAGATGCTATTATTTTTACACATTTAATGATACTCAAGCCAGTACAGACGAAATTTCACCATTCTTGGGGTATTTTGCGAACTCGTAAACAGTTTTTATCTCGATTTAAATCACAGTGATTTAGAGTCGCGATGTGGTGTTGACATGTTGAAAAATATGCCTTTGTGTGCGGTTCGGGAGATCAATGACGAATGCCGGCTATAGTTGAACCTGTCTAATCATGGTGGTGAGTCATCGTCATCGAGTATTTGAGAAACAATTTACTGAATGTAATTCGAAGCCTTGTCGGTAATTTTTTTTGCTTTTATTTATTAAAACTCATATTATCTAAACATTTTTAAATGCTCATGACTCAACATGACATGACCTTCATTTGAATGCTGGTTTTTAGTTGAACCTATCTTTTCATGCAGCGCCAGATCTACCAAACGTTTATACTGTGCTAAAAATACAGAAATATAAATCGCGTAAAAAAAATATTTTTTTTAAGCATTTGATAATAATTATTATTTAAAAAAAAACTTTTTTTCCTTTACATGTGCATTAGAAAAACTTTTCAAATTAAATAAAGTACAATTGAAAGAAAAAAAAAAAAATAATAAAATAAATGAAAATAAATAATAAAATTACATTAAAAAAAAGAGTTGTAATAATTTTAAACCAAATACGTATATATTTTTAAAACACCACTCTTGTTGCATAATATCGCCGTATTTGATGAAAACTAATTCGATTTTCCCAAAAATAAAGCGAATTTCTCCAAAAACATTGCGAAATCAACACAAAATTTCTAAAAAATAACAAGATTTTTTCAGGTCCTTATAAATTGGTTATACTGTCTAGTCAGAAGATATATTATCCATTGAACGAATCCCTAGAAGTGTAACTGTTACTGGTTTAAAAGAAAAATGTTGTCACCAATTTCCCAAACTAATAAAACTTACTACTTGTTCAACAAAGATTTTCGAAAATCAAAAATGTGTGATCAATTTCACTCGAAAAAATATAAAATGGGGCTAACATCGGGCACACAGATACGACCACAACACACTTTCAACGGTTTATCTCTTCAGTGATCATAACATTTTAAAGTGAGATGATAATATTGAATAAGACAAAACTATACGCGGAGAAGGTAATATTCAGCAACCTTCCCATACGGTGCTGGAAAATTCCTCCAGCTCCGGTGCTGTGCACTCAGTGTACAGTGTGCACATTTTTAGTTTTGTGATTTTTAAGCTGGATAAAAATTATTAGTCTACATTTATTCCTAAAATAAATATTTTTTTAGTTGTACTTACGTACATAAATGTACATAAGTTAAGATACTGTGTATAAATGCAGAAAACAAGGAAAAATAATTAGAACGCAGCTACTACTGACGACAGCGCATGGTGGCATGGCGAGCGATTCCCTGCATCTTCTTGCTCAATTTAGCAACGCACGCAGAGATACGTGTAAATTGACAATTTTTTCCTGATTTTTGTAAAAAACATTTTTTTCCGTTGGGTTCGATAAATAATGATGTATTGTAATTATTTTATCAATTACATAAAAATGTATAGCAGAGGAATGCCTAAAATACAAACTGTACGTTTAATATATTTACAAGGACATTGAAATAATAAGAGACATGTCAGCTCAGTTGACAGCACCGGCAAGGAAAGATAACACACTAGTAGCTAATTTAAACACACTAGTAGCTAATTTAAACACACAAGCAATAAAAAAATAAAATTTGATTCCGAGTAGCGTGCGATTTGCAGCTCATTTATTAAAGCGTTAAAAGGAAACATAGCGACATTAGGATGATATCAGACAAACATGAGAAAAAAAAATTGAAGTAAATTTTATTAGATATATTGAGTGTTCGCCCCAACGAAATAAAGCGCAGCGCATAGTTTTTAACACGTACCAAACACACCCGCAACTTTAACCATCTTTTGTCCAAAGTTGTCAAAGAGCACTGTTTTTTTTTTGCCGCTCGAATCATTTGCAGCGGAACGACACGTTGATTGCAGCCAGCAATGGGAGAGCGGGGCAACAAAGGGAACAAACCGCGGCACTTCCGGGACCGCCACGCGGCCTGACGTCATTTCCGGTGTGACACGGAGCCGAATGGCGGTGGGACGCGAAGCTTTGTCGGGTTAACCACAAATGTGCTCTAGAAATTGTGTGGACATTGAATTATAATAAATAATATATACAAAATTTGTCCAACTGATAATCCAGGGAAGAAATAGTGAAAAACATAGAAATGGAAGTAGCTACACCTCAATGGCTTGGAAATTTTAAAATTGCACATTTCTACGAATTTTTAAATAATATTATGTTTGTTATTTTTTTTTAAATAGTAGAACCTGCAGACAAGCTGCATATGGCAGCTTTGCATGACTACTCTTTTTTTATTGTGCTATCGTGTTTAATAATAAATATAATTATTTAAAACAAAAAAAGGAAAGACTCAAGTCTTGTGAATAATGTATTATTTATTTTTACTTCTACTGCTTTAGATATATATTTATTTTATTACTTCGTCACAATACGTTTCTTTTCATTTAGTTAATAAAAAATTACAAACCTAATAAGACAATTTTGTAATGTTTTTCTTAGTCCTCCTCACTAGGGGTTCCTGTGCTGAGGCAGACTAGGTTTTATTTCAAAAATGATTGTTTGTAATCTCCTACGAAGTTCTTTTCTAGATTCTGATAACTCCTCTTTTTTTATTTCTTTGAGTCAGTTTTTGATTCGATTTTTGGTATCATTTGCCTTTTCTGTTTTTTTTTTTATGGCCGGTAAAGTGAATTATATAGCTTAGTAGAGAGATATTTATAATTCCTTTGTCCAAAAGCAGTTTTAAATTTAGAATTATTCATAATGCTATTTGGATTCGCTCTTGTGTGGTAAAAATTAAGATTATTCGTTTTTTTTTAACGTTTGAAATGTTTGATCAAAACATTTTCATTTGGATGTTAGGTACTGCAAAAGATTTGAAAATTTTCTTTCTTGGCATTCTTATGGGGACTTTTAAAATGGTCTTTATAATTCCCTTTTGGGTTTCATACGGTTAGTAGTTGCCGATTCCTATCCTAGTATACCTTATTCGTTAACTGTTTTTTTTCTGTCTCTTATTATAGTTTTGGAATTGTGCCACCTACACATTGTCGTAATAACTTTCTGTATCTGTGTTTTCACATAATAAAAATAAAAGAAATTTTATAAAGTTTCCGGGGTAGATGTAGAATTGACATTTGAAGATAATTGAAATGGGAATAATGAAGTTGGCAGCAAGGGTCCGGTGAAATTGGCATTCATAATTTAGATTTCCTCTTCGAAATCAACTTTTGGAAAAAATATGCATTTAATTGAAGACGTTTAATAGTACGCAGTACGTTTTAAATTTTATGAAACACAGATAAACCGAACCTAACCTAATCTACCGAGATTTTGGATAACAGGCTCTGTAATGTTCTAATACAAATGGTCCTAATAGAATTGTGCATACACTAATTTAAATATTTGTTATCCATGCATCTAAAATTTATTCATTGTAAATCTAAAGACAACCAGCGAGATAAGAACATAAGTAATTAAATAAAAGAGAGGTTAAAGCGCCACACATCTCAGTCTCGGCATATACTCCTTGTTTCATTCACATTTATACGTCGTCTAATACATTCTCTTGTATTTTTTCTGACTCTCGACATGACCCAACTCGAGTATTCAATTTAGTAGAACGTACCATATCTTTCTCGAGCGTCCCCGACTTCTTCTATCATCAACTCACATGACTAAATTTGGAATTAACTCCTCGCAATACAACGCATTACCTAGTTCATTAAAAACATGGGAAAAAACACTTAAATTTTTTCAACAGCTTTATTATTATCTTTATCTTTTAATTTGGAAAGCAGTGATTCATTCTTTCGTTAGAACAAATGTTTGTTAACGTGTTTATCTTTCTTCGTGTATTTTCTTACTCCATCTATGCTTAGGAGTCCCTCATTAAATGTATATACGTACACTTTTCTTCTTTGTGCTGTTTCTGTTTCTCCTGTTTCAACTTTGTATGCCTCTGTAATAATACGGGGTTATCCAAAATGATAGACACAATTTCGCACTTTCTCATCTGATACACGCAGTCTGGCCTGACGCTTTCCTTCACAGAATATCACATCTTCACAGAACATACTCTTTCTAGTTGAAAGTTCAATTTAAAAATGGAAACGAAAGGTACGCTGCACTACATAAAAGTTATCAACTCAGTTTTACAGAACTCGCGAAAGCAAAAAACCTTGTGTTGCATAGTAGCCATTTTACTTACAACTGACGCGAAATAACTGCTTGGAGGCGTGAGCACTTTAGAATTCATTTGCGCAACTATGAG